>JAWVMQ010000147.1:0-117353 GCA_036321185.1 Trypanosoma lewisi | reverse complement strand
CACCGCCGGCGGTAGGGAATATGTCAGTCTCTGCATGGATGGAGGGAAAGGCGTTTGTGGAGGAGTTGAAAATGTGGCGTTGGATTCGTGCCGAGGCATTTCGACGTGGGCTTGAGATGAAAGAACTGAAGAGCAGAGTGCAAAAATTCTTCCGCGGCGCGGCGGACTCTAGATGTGCGCCGCCGCAACTCTCGTCACGTGTGGCAACAACAGGTTCCACAAGAAAGGAATGCGTGTTGGCGGCATCTATCAGTAATCCGTCGACGGATGTTTGTAAAGAAGGGACTGGCGCCATACGAAAACGATCACGTGAGGACAAAAAGGAAGAAGCGGAGTGTGTTTCCAGTGCGGTTCCCGTCTCCAGTGATGGTGGTGGCGGCTGTGGAGGAACGGACAGCGAGGTGGCTCATGTTGCCATGCAGCACTGTGTTGAAGTGCAACGAGAAGCGAAGGCTGAAGCACTTCCATTGCCGCATATGACGTGCGATGGGGTTACCGTCGCACCGAAGCTGTTGGATGTTCTTGAAGAGGTTAAAAAGGAGCTGCGGGAGCGGAGAGCAATGGCGGAAGATGCTGCTGCTGCTGCTCCTGTCAGTAGTAATAGTAGTAATGGTGGTGGGAGCGGGGGGTTGACGGCAACAAACAAAACGACACCGTGTGGAAGTGAGTCTCATGTAGCAGACGAAACATATGCCGGTGGAATGTTACCCATTAACTGTTCAGTGTGCCCCGCCGTTTTTACAGAGGCGCTGAGGCAGAACTACAACGCAATTGAGCGACTGGAAGCAACGCGTAAAATGGTGGTTGCTGCTTGTTTGAAGAGGGATACAGCGGACTTGTTAGAGGCATTGGCATTTATTTGATGCGTATTATAAATGTTTGTTACCAATATTTATTGAATCAATAATTATATTGGTGGTGATGCATAACAAGATGTTGATTGTATACATACGTATATGAGTGTATATGTATGCATAGAAAAGGCAAAAAAAAAAAAACTGAGTAAGAAAAGAAAGATAAAAATAGAAGAGATCAGAGGGAGGTGTGCCTTCTGTACATCCACATACATTTCACATCAGGTCGCGTGTAGAGATGTTTCTTTTTGTTATGTATGGGTGCATCTACAGCTTCCCAGTGTCACGTGAGATTTCTTTCTGCTTTCCTGGAACTTGTTTGAAATGCAGAAAGGAAATTCAAAGGGGGGAGACAGGAAGAGATGAAGAGAGAAAGTTTATGAGGTTTTGATTACTGGAAGGGGAAAGAGAAAAAAAAAGAATGGATGTGGGAAGTACAACACGACAATTAGAGTGCAGGATAAGTAAAGAAAAGTAAAGAAAAATGATAAATGTCCTTTGTTGTGAGGGATGGAAGATAACATTCAGGTGAGTAGTGGGGCATGTCTCTCTCTTTCCCTGTGTATGTATATGTTTGTTTGCGTCCTTTTGTGGTATCTTCTCTCAATGGTTCTTGTTAAATGTTTGGTAATTAATGTATATATATAAGGCTAGTAGTGAGGTGGCACATACGCGTTGCTTGATATAGGTATTTATTTTTTTTATTTATATATTTGTAGTTAGTACTACAGTGTATCTAGATTTGAAATGTTTCGTAGGTCTTCTTCGATAGCCGTTAATATTCTCGTGCGCCCCTCCGCAAGTTGTATCGCTCTCACTCCACACCGATGCCTGTCAACAGAGCACAAGGACATCGCAAGGACTGGCAGCCCGCAACCGCCCGCCGTCCCGCACAACGAGCCGATTCTCCCCATGGACTTCAACCCGCACATTGAGTGGTTTGAGTACCCGAAGGAGATCTTCGACCCGAAGTACCCCTACACCCGCGAAGAGTGCATCCGCATGACGGAGGAGTCGTGGGAGAGCACGATGGACGAGATGGCGAGCCGCTACGGCATGCGGCTGAACATGTCGACAAAGCCGACATTTTGGATGGCGTGGAGCCTCATGGTTTTCTACGCGTGGTACACGCTGTGGGGTTGCTACCGCGCCATGGGAACGGAGCCGGGCTGGTCGCACTTCCGCGGCATTGTGCTCAGCCAGCCGAATGTGCCCACGCTTGAGGAGGACGATATTTATCTGGATCAGTGGATCCGGCCGGAGATGCGGGAGAAGTACGCTAAGTATGAATTGTTCTGGAACTGGAAGCCGCTTGTGAACAGGGACGGGGCGAAGACGACATGGCAGATACCTATGGAATACCAGGATGAATCTGAGTGGAAGCACATGACAAGTAGAAACTAAATTGTTGAATGGAAATAGGATAGAGAGAGAGTGGGGGGTGGGAAAGTGGGTAATGTAGTCTATGCAGTTTTGTATGAAAAGAAGGAAGATTGAGTTTGTGGGAACAGGAATGGGAATGGGTAGCAACATTATACGAAAATAAAAAATAGAAAAGGAGTTATTTTGTCGTATCGTGTAGTTAATTAGTTGTTAGTCTTGTGCACAGTTGTTATGATAATAGTAAGATAGAGAAAGAGAAAAAAGAGAAACGATGTCTGTAAGCCATGTTTGCTTATGTATTTCTTCTTATTTATTTGTTTTATTTGCTTCACCTATACATATTTATTTATTTATTTATTTATTTATTTATTTTTGTGTATTCCTGCCATGAGATGTCTTTTTCTTTCCTCTTCTCATTCTATTTTTTTTAAACCCATATGTACATACATATACATGCATACACTTGTTCTGTTATTCTTCATTACTCTCCCTTTGACTTTTTTTTCTTTCTTTTTTTATTTATTTATTCTTCTTCCCTTCTGTATGTATTCACTGACGCCGTTGACACTGTAGAAAATATGGGAGATCCAAAAAAGAAACCAACGCAGGACACATCACTCCCCCGTGTACTTGCAGGCGCCGTCACTTCATCATCATCACTGGCGGCTTCTCCTTCACGCCAAACAACGCAGCCCACGGAAGGCCCGTCACAGCAGCAGCGGGACTCAGCGGCGATGCCGCCCGTTAGTAATCATCTTCTTCCGCCTGTCAACAAAGAAACACTAAAGTCACCCGCATCGCTGAAGTGCAGTCCGTCTTCAAAGCCAAAGACTGAAAATACAACAACACCGAGAAGCGATGGTGCTGAGTACGTTGCATTACCGCGAGAGCGACAGACCGTCGTGTTTGTTGAGGGCAGTATGAGTAGCGCGGGTGCAGATGCAGGAAATGTATACAGCAAGGGTGTTACTTTCCTGCCTGTACAGTCACAAAGGGGTTGGGGACAAATGCAAAATGTAATTGGAAATGCATCTTCATCTTTTTTTTCTGAAAATAATGTGGGCAACATCGCAGCTGCTGTGTCTGGGGATTATAATGAAGACATGCTGCCTTCATCGCAGAAGCAGTCTACTACAGCAAGTCCTCCGAGAGGAATAAGTTCAGGCACCGTAAGGAAGTTCTCTTGTATCACATTAGCATCCTTCACGCAGTGGTATAACGATAATGTGATTAATGATACTGGGTTGACTTCAAGAAATTCCATGCGACGAAAAAGTAGTGCGGGTGGCGATTCGAATCAAGGAAGAGATACGATGCCGACTCAATCATTAAGTGGGAAAAAAACTTCTAATATAATGTTTAATGGAAGGGAAAGAAGTTCTTCAAGAAAAAGCTCAGCGAGAGGATCAAAGACAGAGGGGCAGATGGCATCACTTCACCATCTCCGTGAGACAAGAAAACGGCGTCTGAAGAAAGATGCACCTTCTCTTTATTCTCTAGAACTCCCCAAAATAAATAAGGAAACAGGAGCTGTAGGAAAGGATCTCGTTTTCCCAAGATCACTTCCTGTAGACATTGCTATTCAAAATGTAATAAGCCAAGAGCGTGGAGAATTACGAACAAAGGCAACTGGTGTTGGTATTCTTCGTTTTCTTACTGAGTTTCAAGAGAGTCGAGAGATTATTTATTTATACTTTTGGTATATTGTTGTGCATATACGTCGAGTAAATACAGAGAAAATGCTTATAGGTCGCTATGTAAACTTGGAGCGTATTGTTCGTGGTGCGTTTCCTCGTCATAAAGCAGAATTGCCTCCTATAGAAATATTGGATTGCATATTAGAAAGAGTGGCTCAATCAAAAATGAAAAATTCAGACGAAACATGTACGGCAGTATTATCACCTGAAGGAGGCGATGATGGTTTATTATCTTTACCAACCATTACACAACTCTCTACGCGTCTAGAAGACAGTGTCAACAGTAGTTTCTGTCATAGTGTAACTGCCAGTGAGGACAGTACATATACTGGCGGAACTTCTGTGCATAGATCACACCGTAGAAGAAAGAGCCGGCAAAGAGGAGACAAGAATAGTATGAGTTCATTGAATTTGATGGATGCTATTACAGAGAAAGTACTGCAGCAAGACCCTTCCATAATATGGCGATGTACAGAGGCCATGGATGCATTTACTGTTGTGCAGAAGGAACTGTATGAACTCGCCCAAATTGCGGAATGTTGTTTTCGTCGTCTTGCCATGTTATTTGGCCATGCGTTTGAACGCTTGACTGAAGGAAAAGATGAAGTGTTATCTGCCTTTATGTCTATCGTGCCTCATGTTGTTTACTATGTACTCGCCTACTGTTTCCCTAATGACGTTGTTGCTGGTATGTTCAATGGTGCCATGAGACTAAACTTATATCGAATTTTTTATTTCTGGTGCAGCGGCTTAGTCATTACATTTGTGCGTGTCAATGGATGGCCCAAACCCCCACTTGATTGGAAACTACATCCTCTCAAGAGCAATGATTGTATGATGACGCAATCCCCACCTGTTTCTGAGTTGACAGTAACGAGTTTAACTGCAGTGTTAAACAGCAGAACAAACAATGACGGTCCGAACACAATACAGGATGATGAGTGTGCACTCAGTCTCTCAAACGTTACCGGCATTCCTTGTTCTCCCAATGATCTTCCTGTGAAGGCGGGGGATGAGGAGGATGACGTCCACGCATTGGATGACGACAGTTTTGAGGACGTGGATGTAGAGGTGGCTAACGGCCACCACCGGTTGATGCTTGAGTTCCAGAAGTACGCAAAACATGTGAATCATCTCGTGCACGAATTGGAGCAGCGAACTGAAGGAATGCATAGAGAGGCGGCTTATGGATCTCCACTACTACCACAAGATAATCATGATTATAATTCTAATTATAATATGCACGTGGGTGTGGATAAACCTTCTGTAAGAGGAGGAGGAGGGGGAATACCTTTTTTGGATCGGCCTGGTGCGAACTCTACAGTACATGAAAAGAAAAATAATGACTATAAGAGTTTCAACGGATTTCGGGACAGCAACAATAATAATAATAGTATAATGAGAAATAAACTACATGAGATGAATCAGGTATCGAAAGGGCTTTTTCTTCCTTCGCAAACTAATGTGCGTCAAGTAACTACTAGTACTACTGGAGGTGGTGAAGGTGAAGGTGGAGGAAATGATGATGCTGCGACTGAAGAGATAGCTTTGCCTCCCCTGCCAAATTCCCATGCAGCAGTAAGCACCATGAGAAAGAAAAAGAATCCGTCTACAGGCATCTGCTCCACACTCTCTGCATTCCCACTAGATAGCACGGCAACTGACGTGAAGCAATACATCATACGGCGGACAGGTGTCCCTTTGGCGGAGGTGCCGCTGCCACCATTGGACGAGGATACATCCACGCAGAACACCGCAGGAAAAGATTCAATGGCCAAGTCCACAGAAAACCGCCCAGTTACTTTTAGCCTGCGAACTGTAAAGGTGCCGTTGCCGGTGGCATCTCCTTTTTTTCAGTACTACGCGAATGATCGGCTGGGTGCACATGTTTCTTCAGAACCCCATGGAAGAGTGCTGCAGAATGTGAAACCATCATCAATAACAACAAGTGCGTCTGTTCTTCCTTCACCAGTATCACAGGCACTCACTTCTGATGTTTCTCCTGAAAGTAATGTGAAACAAAGTGAGGCTGCAGCGCCGATATATGCAGCAGAAACATCATCGTTGCATATGCCTTTATTACCTCAGAAAAAGAATGGCAACCTTAATAATAATAATAATAATGGTGGAGTGCTGAAGCCTGTTACGCTTCCACCCAACACACAGAAAGTAATCAACGTGATGCTGATTCCTCCTTCAGATGCACAGCTACGCCCGCTGCAGTTTAAGAACTTCACGCGGGAGGTGACTAGGCGACAGCTGGAGATGGAGAGACAAATGGACCGTCTCTCCGAGCGGGAACAACAACTCCGCCGGCAGTACAACGCCGAAAACCAACAGGGCGTCCGTCGTGTACATCAACTTCTTGCGGAGTGCCAGTCGACCCGCTTGGAAACAAAGGTGTATAAAGGCTTGTTCAATAAAAAGATACAGAAGGAGGCAGACATGAGACGGAAGAAAAAGACATGTATGTTGAACTGAGTTTTTTTTTTTGATTTAAAAAAAAAACAGGAGAGAGAGAGAGAGAGAGAATTGCGGTGATGGGAAATTATTTTTCTCAGCATCTGTAACCAGAGTACATGAATTTGATAATCGTTGTTCAAAAAGAATCTGCCTATGTGTATACGCATCTTGCTCCCTTTGCTACTTCTGATGCTGCTGGTGTTCTTGTTGTTGTTTCTCAGCTTATTATTCCTACTGAGGCACTTTTCCGTCATGCGTGTCAAGAAAGAAAGGATACGGAAAGTAAAATAAATTCATAAATAAATGAATAGGGTTAAAAAAAAAAGATTGGAGTCCTTTGATAATGTTCTTGTTATATGTAATGCACGTGTGTATGTATGTATGTATGCAGATATGTATATATCTCTCTTTTGAAATGGAGAAGAGGATAAAATACAAAACGAAGACAACAACAACAACTTGGGCTGGAATGTTTACGTCTACACTTGTTGAAAGGGTGAGGAAGAAGAAGTACATAAGTGTGTAAGTAATACATTGGAAATTATGTGTAGTACACGAAGTTAGATGTATATACCTCTTTCACTCTATACATACATACACTCCGTGAAAAGACAGATATAAATGAATATATGGTTGGGAAGGGACGAGGTGGGGAAACAGAAAAAAAATGAAAGATTATGTTGTGTATTTAATGCCCGAACACAACGTTTACTATTTCTGTTTCTGCTCACCCTATTTGCTTAATTCTCTTTATATTGCTATTCGTGGGTAATTTCTGTATAGATGTCATTACCCTTTTTCGCTCTTTATATATTCTTCCTCAAAAAAAGAAAAAGACGATATAAATCACCATGGATTCCTGTACACATCAAATAACAATTATTATTGTTTCTATTGTGTGTTCCCTGGTTTTTTTGACACGAGATGCTTTCAGAGGAATGATCCGGTTTTTCCTGACAGACTCTGTGTGTAATATATACACATATATATATATATATATATATATATATATATATATATATATATATATGTTATGTGTGTTTCTTTTTTGCCTGTTTACGAAACGAGAAAGGGTCCTTTTTTCAATGTTCCTTCGACCCTCTTTTATCCTTTGTGATTCTCTTCCTCAGCGGCCTCTACTGCGGATCCCTGATTGACGTGTCTTCTCTTTCCTCCTTTGGCAAACTCTGAAACTGTGAGGTAGTATATTAACATACTCATACCACAGAAATCTCTTCTGAGGAATATTCCATATATTTTTTCTGTTTTTTCGTTTTTCTTTTCTCTCTCTTTATCCTTCTCGCTCGTTGATCTTTTTGTTGATGTCACGTACTTCTCATTTTTGTTTATACAACTCCAACGGACTTGTCTCAGTGTAATTTGTGTCATACATATATATATATATATATGTATATGTATATGTATATGGCTCTATGTCTCGCCTTCTGCATCTCTCTTTCTCCCTCTCTTTTTTTCTTTTCTACTTTGTTTGCACGGTATTTTACTGAGAAGTGTGGTTGTGCGGAGTGGAGTGTTGTTTTTCGTTATATGTGTTTTTGCTTTTGAAGTGTGAGTTCTGAAGCCTCTGATAGTTATTTTCTCTTGCGAATGATAACGTACGAGGGATATTTAATTTACTATTAGTCATTGAAAGGAAAAGAGAGAAGACACATACATACATACATACGGATTATTCATTCATCACAGTGAAAGAAGGGAGAGACAAAAACAAAAAAGAAGTCATTGCAATAACGACAATAGATAAAGATAATTTTTATTCACTCGTTACAAAGTTACTGACAATAATGATACCGTCATCATCTGTATCTCCCATGGATGCACACACACAAGAAGGAGAAGAAAGAAAGAAAAGCCATGCGCATTTAACATCTCTACAAGGCGATTGCGAGAGAAATAAACGCGCCGCCGCCGTGCGTTGGACATCATCATCGACATCATCACCGTCTCTCCATGAAGCTCACCAGAGAAAACCGCACGAATCAGCATCGGGCTTCACTACCGCCGCTCCTCATAGTTTAGACGTAACGACTTCTCCACATGACGGCCCGTTGTCGCTTGAGAAACTTCTCGCGGAATCGAAGCAAAATCTCTCAGAGCTCATTTTATATAAACGCCGCTGCCGCATTCAAGCCGCGGCGTTGGCTGCGTCCGCGGAGCGCGAGCGGCTTCTCGAGTCCGCGCTTGGCGACGCCCGTGCGGAGCTGCGGCGGGCAGACGAGCAGCACCGCGCGGGTGTGGCCGCCACCGCGGAGGAGCTGCAGCGGCTGAAGGCGGCGCTGGCGGCGGGCGAGTCGGCGCTGCGGGTGGCGGCGGACGAGGCCGGCGGGCTGCGGCGGGAGAGTGAGTGGGGGCGGCGGGCGCATGAGCAGGCGGAAAGGGACCGCGCGGAGTGGGGCCGGCAGCGTGAAAGTATGGAGAAGAACACGGTGCGTTTGGTGAGGGAGAAGGAACTGCTGGAGCGGGTGGTTGTTGCGTGGAGGACGCGTTGTAGTGAACTCGAGAAGAAGAATCAAAATGCAGAAGAATTAACAAGCAATAATAATTCTTCAGCAAATAACCAGGAGAGGAATAATAATGATAATAATAATAATGAGGCACGTGAAGCTGTGCGTGTCCTGCAGGAAGAGTTGGACCACCAGCGTGCATACATGAATGCCGAAAAGGAGTCAATGGCGTCTTTTAGAGAAAACGTGCGAAACACTGTAAACATGATATGGAAACGGCTACTGACATTGCGACAACGTGGCGTCAGAGTTACGTCGCTTCTCAGATTAGACAATGACAACGAGGATGACAACGACGATGAACAGTTGCATCAAATGGTAAAGACGAAACATGAAGAAGAAGAGAATGTGATAGATATGGGCTCCATATTCACTGCAACGAATACTCTTGTGCAATGCATAGAGCAGCAGTGGTGTAACATTGAGGAGGAGGTGGTCTTGGCAAAGCAACGTGAGTCTCAAAAAGAAAAAAAAGAAAGCACAGAAAAAGAAGAAAACGGAGAAGAATGTCGACTGCAAGAAAAATTGAATTCCACAATAGAGGCACATGCAATAGAACTAGAAAGGATGAAAAATGAGTCGCGGGCGGTAACAGAGCAGTTGCATCTGATGGAACTTCGGTACAGTCAACTACTCCGTGTCTTGGAGCAGCAGAGTCGTATGATGGCTGCCGCCACTAATGCAGATGTACGTAAGTGCAAAGGAACTAAACCATCGCATGCTAACGAAGATACATTGAAAAAAATAAAAGATGCGTCTGAGGAAGAAAGAGAAAAACAAGATGAAAACGTACATGATGACAGTGATGATGATGATGATGATCACATCGGTGAGCGACGGGGTGAATCAAAGACAAAGAGAGCAAAGTTATTGACATCATCTCCTGCTGCGGGTGGACCGCATGAGTATGAAATGTGGTACGCGTTGAGCAGCAAAGACGCGCTGACATGTGCGTCGATATTAGACCCCTCCCATGAGCAGGCGGTGCAGGTGTTGCTGCGGCGTGTGTACAACTCAACGCGAAGACTCACGCAACAGTTACGCGAAGCCCGCTCAAAGCACGAGTCTCTTCTTGTGAAAATAAATGATGACCGTCAGCGACTCTCCGTTGCGATGAGTGAAGAGCGTCTGCGCCATCAGGCAACAGTGAAGCGGCTGCAAACATCTATAAAAACTGCGAGTGAAACGACGGCTTCACTGCAGGCGCAAATGGCTTCAGCAATGCGCACGGCAGAGGCGGAGCGACATGCACTTGTGCGGCGGGCGGAAACAGCAGAAAGTGAAGTGCAGGCGAAATCAAAACAGGAGCGGCAACTGCAGCGACAGTTGCGTGAAATGAAAGAATCATGTGAGGTGGTGAAACAGGAGATGGCGGGGCAGAATCAAACCATTGCGAAGCTCAACGCGGAACTCGCCGCTCATCAAAGTGCGAAGCGCGAGGAACAATTTGATATGAATACATTGCGACATCGATGTAATGATTTGGTGCTCATGGCAAATGTTCTTGAGACGAAGGTGGAGCGTGAGGTGCAAAGCCAGAGGATTCTCTATGAACTATCACGGGAACTGTGTGGCCTGGTGGCATTCTTGACACTGCGGTTAAATACTGTGGCAGCGGAGCGACATGCTCTTTGGCGTGCCTATCATGCACGAGAGGAGGATTGTCGTGCTGCAATACAAGTAATACGAGAGTTTGTAAAGGAAGATAAAAAAGAAAGAGAGGACGAGGAGTTTTCAGTGGAATTTCAAAATATTGGGAAAGGACTCCTGCGTTGGCGTAATGGTAATTCATTCTATGCAGTGGTGTCAGTTGTAGTGGCATGTGGGCGCATGCAAAAACTTCTCAGTTATCGTCGTAGCAGACGTCACGTTATGTTTGCTGTTAACACTGATGATAATAGTGGTAGTAGTCATAATAATACTAATGAAAGAAAAATAAATTTTTCCTCGTGGCGCATGTTGACATCCAATAATGTTCTCCGGCTTGTAGAATCTGTGCCTCTTGTGGCTGCTGCGCTTTCACGTCAAAGAGATGGTACCATAATACCCCTCATAGAACTCCCACCACTCAAGTCATTTCTTGCTTTTCTGGTTACATCTCATAGCAGGAGTAATGCAACGGGTCTAAATGATGCGGAGGAGATGCAGGGAGATGATAGTAATGATGAGGAATGGAAGCGAAAACATAAAATTTATGAATTGGAGCAGATATTGGCCCTTGCAGAGTTTGCTAAAAATAATGTGGAAACTAATCGACTTTTGTTCGAAGCCAACGTGCCTCAAGGGGGATTCTATGTTAAATCTGCGGGTAAATGTGGGGGAATAATGCAGTGTCTGCCTCCATACGGAAACTCTCAACGCACCACCACCAGCAACTTACATGGCCGTCATATGTTTTCAGAAATACTCCGCAGTTTTCTGCATTCCACACGCGACCGCTTCGCTGATTTGCGGAAGAAAATTCGCTGCCAGGATATATCCATCCAGTGTGCGGAGGAGGAAAACCACCAACTGAAGTCAATGATTCAGGAGCGTGAGCAACTCGCCAATGGATTCGCGCAGAAACTTTACAGCTACGAACAACACGTCAGTACATCTTTCATTCATCGGGACGTTTATTGTCAATTACAGGAACGTTTGCGCGTAGCGCATGATTCTTTTCAGGAAGAACGCGAGGTGCGGCGGAGAACAGAAGAGGCAAACGCCGAGCTGCGTCAACGAGAGGTTGAACTACGACGAACACTACAACACATGCGGGATGAAATGCGGGCACTCTCGATTGAACTAGAAAACCAACACCCGCATGAATCACCACCACCACCACCACTGCAACATAATAATAATCATGTCTCTGTTATTCATCACACGGCGACAGAATCCTCCGCCGCCACATCGCCATATCGGAGTGGAGTAATGAATACAAGCAATGTTAGTAACATTACTCAACTGTATGTTCCTCGATCTATGAGGAGAGTGGTGACATCATCACAATCGTCACTTGTCAATGCCGCTTCGATGAACACAAGCGCAGTCATAAACAACGTAGATGGCGATCCTGTGCAGCGTGTTATTCTAGATCTTGAGTCACGGCTTGAACATATGTAAAAGAAAGGAAAAAAAAACAGCGTTATCATTGTCGCAGGTGGTTATTGAAAATACAAATTGTAGCTAATGTCTTCGATGAACCTTTATTATTATTATTATTATTATTGCGGGTACGTGTGACTCTTTATCCCCGATGTTTTCTTCGTTTCATTCTGACAATATATATATATATATATATATATATATGAGACCTCTAGAGAGAGAATCCGATTATTATGGATGAACCAACATCCTCTGTTGGGAGTCAAGTGTATTTTCAGTTATTGATGGCATTTACCATCTTTTATTTATTTATTTTTGATCCTATTGCTCTTCCCCCACTCAGTGCTCTCTTCATTCTGGCTGTATCTCCGCATCTGCTGTTTTTTCCCCTTTACATACAAACACACATTCTCCCTCTCTCTCTCTCTCTCTCTCTCTCTTTCTGTATGTGGCTGTTGTTATTTCCGTTCTTTTGGAAGGGCAAGAACGTGGGTGAGTGGGAGGAAACCCGTGTATGTGCGTCTCCGGTAAGTACCCACACTTACACCGTAGTTTTTATTTTGTTTTTTGAGTTTTAATTTCCGCGGTCTGCAATCATACAGAAAGCATACAGAACGACTGATATATTTATTCATTGCAATGAATGCTGCGAAAAGTGATCAGGGAAACGGTATCGGAAGGACTTACTTGACGACGAGTGGTAATGCTGAGGCCACATCTACCCCGGTGTGTGCCTTATATGCATGCACTCTCTGTCGCCATGCACTCCTGCTTGATGGGCATAACGTTGAGTGCTCCTCGACCATCCCAAGCCCAACAACAACATTATCATCATCATCATCGCATCATCTCTTGTCTACATCTTCCTCTTCTGTTGGTGGCTTCCTCATGTCATCACGGGCCTCATCTCTCGTTGACAAAGAGGCAAATGAACGGCGCCGGCGTCTTCGGGATGAACAGATGACACGGCTGCAGAAATATGAAGAAGAGCGGGAAAGGCAAATAATATCCTCACGGGGAGAGTTAGAAGTGGGGGATACATATGAGCAGCATGAAACTACATGGCGACAGAAGTTGCATCCTTCCATCAGAGGTTCTCTGCTAACTGCAGCAGGGAAGTACGCACCGCTTGCACCATCGCCGCTTTCATTATGGCTGAATGAGCGTTATGCAATACTGAAAAAACATCCACGTCGTAATGTTGTGCGTTGTGGGAATAATGGAGCCGATACGAAGTCAGATGTAAAACATAGAGGACTTACGCCGGCTCGTGTAGTGGCACGGCTCTCACCGCTGTTTGTGTATCAATATGAATGGCTAGCGCGGGAGGTGTCTGCTGTATACATGCAGGAACTCTGGTGCATGTTCCACGATGGCCCTGTTCCTCCTCCGCAGCCCTCCACTCAACTTACTGTTCAAAAGGATGAGTTTCTTCGATCTGTTACTATTGTTGGTAGTGGTAGTGGTAGTAGTACTGTTAGTAGTACGATGAGTCATGCCAGTACAAACCCCATACACACATCCACTTCATTAAAACCTCCATCACCAGCAGAAATGGGAGTAGTGCAACGTGAACCGCGAGAAGAAACAACATCACAGTGTTCTTTTCCTGTTCCCGATGACTCTACCTCTCCTTCCTTGTTGTTGTTGTGTGGTTCAAAGAATCCTCAATCCTCCCTTGGGAATAGAGAAGAAGAGAACATCTCTACGAAAAATGTTCACATGACGGGTAGATCTGAAAATGTTGCCGTTTCGAATTCTCATTATGTAATCCCACCGACACCATCATCATCGCCATCACATTTCTCACGGATTCTCACAGTGCACAAAATAAAATCAGTGCCTTATGACATGACTACTAACGCTTCAACTGTACAGAAATCTCGGATTTCAACTCCCACCACCTCGTCCCTCACAGTAATGCCCTCTCCAAAACTACCGCACACGCCACTTCCTTCCAGAGAAATTTTTCTTTTAGAGTTTGCTCGGCGTCTAATGCGTTTTGTGGTACGTAAGACTGATACAAATGCCCCACTATGTGTGCGTTGTTGGAAAGAAATTCTGGAAATGAAAAAAAAAGATACGGCTCGTGTTATAGAAGATATTGTTGCCCTCTCTGCAGTATCTACAAATCCTGATGCAACTAGTGTCATTCTCTGTTTTCGTCCACGGAGTAATAATAATAATAATAGTGACGAACACTTGGAGAAGCAAACAGGAAGTAATGCTGCAGTGACTTATCAAGGCATAATTACTCAAGAGTCATTGAATCGGTTGCAAATAGAACTATGCGAGGCGGAGATGCAGAAGAAGTTAATGCATAAGGCGTGTCATACTCTTCGTTGTGAACTTGCAAAGCTTTCAAAGCAGGTGGCCTTGAGAAAAGTCGAATTGAATGATGCAATGGCAAAAAATAATGCTCAGCATGTCCTTTCTTTCTTCACTGTAGAAGATGCCTCATGTGGAGAGGCGTTGCGAAGGCAGCAGACACTATGTAGTTTTGACTGGATGTCGAATACACATGCATTGTCTTTGACGTTTCCCATTGAAACGAGTGGAATTGTAGGGACCATTTTAGGACTGCGACTTGGGAAGTGTCCTGCATTACTACCGTCATCATCATCATCATCATCACAACGGCGAAGAAATTCTTTGAGGTCTGATCAATCTCGTGTATTTCCCACATTGGAACCATCGTCATCAGCAGCAGCAGCAACAACAGGGTTTGCAAGAGAAATAAAGAATAGTACTGAATCCACAAGACTTGCATGTACGCTTCATATGCAGAGAGAGTATGTACGTAACTTACTTGGAAGTCGCAATGATGTTATCAGCAATGCCGAGATTAATCAGGCATGTGGATATCTTTTGCTGCTCTTGAAACTCATTGTGGATCACCATTCCATTCCGCTGCAGGAGATTGTACTCCACCCGAATGGAGAGCGAAGCACCGTGGAGACTGTTTCATCTCATGGCTCGCAAACACGTGTAACCCGCCACTCTTTTGATTTTTTCATTTGCGACAAATTGTTTACATGGAAAACATTCCGTTCAGCCTGTGTCACTGTTGCTTCGTGTGTGTGGGAGATCGCTGCGTGGCTGAAGGAGCATCTCACGGATATGCATGAAATTATTATTAGTCGTCGGCAGCAACATTCAAACGTTGAGGAAGAATTATTATTTGGGGAAATGGAAACAGAAAGGGAGCCGCCGTATGTAATCAGTCATGATCACAGAGTCGATGGCTTCTCTGTGCGGCACGGCGATGTAAGTGATGAGCTGTGGACGATTGGTATGAAGAAACTGCTCGAGATTGTGCGGTGGTGTGTGACCGCCTCGAGGAGTGTCGACAACATGCGGCGAGTGCTGGAAAAGACGTGAAGGAAAATAAATGAAAAGGAAAGGGGGGGGGAAATGAGTTTTTGTTTGTTTGTTTGTCTTTCTGATGGATCTCATCTTATAATTTTTTTTATCTCCCTGCAATATGTATGTATATATCCTCACCTCTTTTTTTTCACTCTCACTCTGGTTGGGGAGTACTACCACACACCCATATATATATATATATATATATATATATATATATATAGACCAGTAGAAATATTGGCAGTAGTGATCGCAGCAATAGCACGAGGAAAAGTAACGAAATAGAAGAAGGAGAAAAGGTAACAAACAAATAGAAAAAATAAAATAAAGAAAGGAAAAAAAAAACAGTGAAAAGGGTAAAAAGGAAAAGAAAAGAAAGAAAAAAAAGCTATGGCAGCAATCAACCAAGTTGCACTTATCCCTGGTGGATGTCAACAGAGTGGAATTCTTCCTGTTGTTAGCCACGCCAGTACCATCGCGTACTGCTCTACAGGTGCTATCTACATGCATACAGCCACCACAGCCAGTAATGATGCATCAACACCCAGCGGGGGAGCAACAGCAACAACAACAAACCCGACGGAAAAGGAAAAGGAAACTTTCCGCAAGTATCCACTCACACGTATTTTCGCCAGCGGTGTTGTTGGTAGCATCCAATCATTTGATTACAATGATGAATACATGGCCTGCGTTACGAACACTGCGAATTCATATGTGTGGCGCGTTGCGGATGCCGAGCTGCTGAATGAGAAACGTGTGCCAAGCAACATCGCAAGCTTCTTCCAGCGAGAGGGCGGTCCGTCTGTTGTCCGGATCGCTGGGAAACATCATATTGTATTTGGAACGAGGAGTGGGTGGGTAGCTTCTGCCAATATGAACGATGGTGCGACTGTACACCAATTACGTCTCTGTATACATGAAAGGAATCAAACATCAGCAGCAGCGGGCGTGCCTACTCCTACTGCACTAAGCCGGATGAGTTCAATTATTTCTCCCCCTTCTCCTTCTACTACAGTTCCTGCTGCTAACAACATTAATAATAATAATAATAGTAACAGTAGTAATACTCAAGTAGGATGTGTAACATTTATTGATGTTTCCTCATCCCGTCCTGATACTATCGTTGTGGGCACATCTGAAGGAGTTTTCTGTATCTTATCTATTCATCCAAGTAATGGTCTACGACAAATTTCTTCATTCCGCCCCTTTTCAGTACCCGCCGTTGCTACAGATATCAGCACTGCAAACGCTCCTACTGGTAACGGCAATGACTCCTCCAATGAAGTGAGTTGGCTACCCATCACAACTATGGCATTTGATCCAAATAATCATAATTATGTCGCCATTGGTTCGCGTGAAGGGGCTTTGGCGTTGGTAGATATTTCGTCCACTAATAATAATCAGATTATACAAACATACACAATATCAAAGAGATCTGTGATGTCGATTTCATGGCTTTCAGGTCAAGCAGGAACATTTGTGACATGTGATGGAGAAACTTCTAAGGTGTATGTATGGACTATCAATTCACGTACACCTGTTTTGACGTGGCATCCCATGGCGGGCTCTTCTCTCTTTGGTGTGAGTTCTTTTGCGCCTGAGCATCTCTTTCTCGCTTTACGTAGTGGAAATGTTGCTGTATATAATATAAGAACTCAGCAGATCGAAATGAAAACAGAAGCAGGTCATACAGATGCGATGCATACATGCCGTTATTCCTACCATGATAAAGATATGCTTGCTTCTGTAAGTAGAGACGGAAGTGTGCGAATATGGAATACAAAGCTACTTACATTGCAGCATTCAATAGATGTGGGAAGAGTCAGTGTGCACGCGCTGGATTGGAGTGTGTCTGGTAAATATATCGCAGTGGGTCTTAATAGTGGCGATGTTGTTTGTTACTACGTGCATACACAGCGTGAGCATTGGCGTGCTCATGTAATATCTATGAAACAAGTAAATTATGTCTCTTGGAGTCGGGCGGAATCCAGCAATGGTTACATAGCTGCCTCACATGATAATGGTGTATCCATTATTTCTTCAAAGGATGGGAAAATCCTTCGGCAGTATAAAACACCATCTCCCGTTTTTGGTGTACAGTTTGATTGCAAGCGTTCTAACCAACTTGCCACTGGGTGTAAAGACGGGCAGATATTTATTTATAACCTGAGCTCTACTCAAGAAGAACCATTTCTCATTCTCTCAGGTCATACAGATGCAGTGACAAATGTTTTGTATAATGTATACATTCCTCATTTTCTACTGAGTTGTAGTCATGATCACACTATTCGATTGTGGGATGTAACTTCAGGTGTTTCTCATACAGCCTCTGTATCCTCACGTGTATTATGTGGGCACACAAACAAAGTGAATGATATCTCGTGGTGTAGCATAGCGCCTTATCTTCTTCTCTCTGCATCTGCAGACTGCACTGTACGTTTGTGGGATATTCGTTTCTGTGTAAACCTTTTAACTGTACGGGCGCATAATGGAGAAATTGTTTCCTTATCAACTCATGCAGAACGTCCATTTGTTTTTGCATCTGCATCTCATGACACAACAATTATATTTTGGCAGATAAATGTACTGAAGCATATTTTCCTGCATGCAGTCTTGGGAACACTCGATCAAAATATTATTTCCGAAGCGTCCTCTGCAATGTTGTTGGCTGATAACTCGTCAGGATCGTCGTCCTTCTCCCTTGTGATTGGGGACGTCATACAAGAACTGAATAAAGAGTTGAAGGATGCGAATCTCTCCTTATATAAAAGAATGGAGAAGCTCATTAATTTCTTTGAGTTCCCGTACGGAGCTGCAGACATCTCGCGCGTCGCGGGATTTTTTATAGAACCGCAGGACTTGTCAAACGCAAAGTGCACAGTCCTACCGGCATCACGTCTGATAGAAATACGCGGGAAATGGGGGAAGACAAATGTCGAAAAAGCGCATGGAAAAACAGCCACGAATGCAGGAGAGGAATATAAAAAAAAGAAAATCATAGAAGCCGCAGAGTCAATGATGCAGATGGGGAAAATCACGGAGTACTGTCAGTTAATGGCGGAGGTGGGGGAGTGGGACAGTGCGATATCCGCAGCGCCTGTGGTCAGTCGTGAGCTATGGCGGTCGCTATGTATACAGGCCGCGGAGGCGATGGAGGCCGCAGGGAGTACACGTGCCGTGAAGTATTTTATTATGGGCGAAGAAAGTCATCGCGCGGCACAATTTATTTCGCGGCAGTCTGATAAGAACTGGGACGTGGCGACTGTAATTGCACAGACGTGCCCGCAGCATACATCCGATCAATCATCAACAACTAATGCAAATACAAATTCTACAGTAGAGCCTCCACATAATGTAACTGTCGATACAAACGGCGTGTCTGTTGTTGTTAAGAAATTACTGCACGCACGTGATGTGTCTCTGACGTCGTGCACAATGAACCCTCGAATTGTTGCCGCCACGAAACTCATCAACGGCCTCAACGACGACGCCGTCATGCATCTAATTCATAACGGGGATGTCGTCATTGCGCATCTTCTCATACACACGATTCCGCTGCAGCAGCAGACGACGATTGATGCGGGGTACCGTCTCTCCATGCTGCAGTCATGTCAGCAGGAGCAGTGGGACACGGCGCTACTCTGCGCTGTGAGACAATCGAATCCATACGATGGACTTGCCATTGTGCTCGCTTTGTATCAACAGACGGAAGAAAAGAAAAAACTGAAGAATATTAATAGTAATAGTAATAATAATGGTATTAATAGTATGACGGGTAATAGTATAACCAACAATAATAATATGATGATGATGGTGAATGAGAAGATAAAAACGTTCCATGAAAAGGTTCTGACGGAGTGTCAGCGGTTACAACTGCCGTTAGATATGGAGAATATACAGAGAAGACACTCTACAGATGGGCTTGGATCTATTAATCAATTGGCTGCTATGATATTAACTCCAAAAACTCCTCTCGGGACCACCACTCATGACGATATTATACAAACAATGAGTAATTTCATAGACAATATTCTTCAGGCGGCATTACAAGACATTGACAACACAAATGCCGTCTTTTACTTGAAACAGGCCATTTCGGCTACGTATTACATCAGCCTACCGATTCAGTTGAATACAAGCTTACATTCTATCACCGTGAAGAAATTCCTTGCATATGTCTTTCTTCTTGCAACACTCATGTGTGTGAAAGTATATCGATTCCCAAAGTTCCTAAATTATGTCTTCACAAAGGCCCGGGAATTCTGTGAGGGTGATAATCAGATGATTACATTATTATCAAAGGTGCAGCAAGTTCTTGGCTCGTACTCCCCTCACTCTATAGAAGTTGAGTGCACAACACTGGGAGGGGGCATCCCGGCGTATAGTGTCGATGGGGGGGTTCAGCTGAAGTCCGCGTTGACGGCGGAGGCGCTCTGCGGGGAGTTGTGTACATTGGAGGACGGCACGTCGGTTTTGGGGAAGAGCGAGGCGCTCGAGTGGATGTTGTGCTGCGCGTTCTCACCGCTGGCAACGGGTGCTCGTTTTCTCCCTTTATAGAGAAAGAAAGAGAAAAGAGAGAGGAGGGAGAATTCTGTATACATGTATTTCAAAAATTACAAAACACAGTAACATGTATGAGAAAGACTGTATATATTAGGATGTAGCGAAGAAGGAGAGCGAACGGATGAGAATGATGTCTCCTGCGATATAGAAAGTAAGTAGAGGGGGGAAAACCACCACCACCAAAAAAAAATTTCATCTCAAATCAAAAGGATTATGTATATGCATACATGCAGAGACGACGTGCATAGAGAGGGGAATCCAACGAGAGAAATGAAAGAGGGAATAGATCCTTTCTGTTGCTTTGCTTTCATTTCTTCGCTGTTGAAAACTCTTGGTTCGTTTGTATATATATATATATATATATATATATATACATGTCAAACAAGTATAAACTCATACTTTTGTTTGTACAATGCCTTGCAAAGACCGTGATGTTTCTCATTCGTTCTTTCTTCTTTTTTTTCATTCTTTCTCTGTGCGTATGTTGAACTTCTTTTGAGAGTTTTTGATATGCACTGAAAAAGCAGAAAACCACTCAGAGTACATATATGTATGTATTTCTGTACACTCTACTGTATCTCTCTAACATTCAATTTGTTCCCATATCTCTTCTTTTTTTTTCTGTGTTTCTCATTGTATTATACATATAATGCAATGTTCAACGTCTACTTATTTCTGTGATCCATTCACGTACATGTGTGAATTTGTTAGTTCCACTTTCTATTTGTCACTCTCCCCTCCCCCCGCTCTGTTTACAAAATTTATTTTTTGATTTTTTTATGTTATGTGCCCTTTTTTATGACTCCATTTTTGTTCCTTATTTTCCTTCCCTTTCTCTGTAATGTATGTATGAGCGCATTGTGTCAAGAAAAGAAAGTAAATCCAGAATGGAAGAGAGGAAACAAACTTGAGAGAACTGTTCTCCTCCTTACATGTGTATGTATGTATGTATACATGAGGAGGACTGAGGTGGGGAGAGAACGAAAGAAAGAAAGAAAGAGCGTGATAAGAAGGGACTCGTGGCTTTTTTTTTTCTTCTGAGCGATTATTATTACTATTACTATAATGTTCTGGATATTGTGATGAATGAAGAAAAGACGAGGCAGCAACAATGATAGAGAAAAGATAAAAAGATAAAAAGACCAATTGGCTTCCGCTGCCTTCCAGGCTATGGTTACTTTTTATACTTATAATCCGATCTTGTAATGGTTACTACAAGGAAATGGGGAAGAGCACAGAGAAGATGCCCATGAAATAAAAAGGGCCTGTAGAGAGAGAAGGAAATAGAGAAGGAAATAAAAATAATGATGAGAGTCATCAATGTTTATTTCTCTGCCTCCGTGTGTGTGTGTGTGTGTGTGTGTGAGGGAGAGAATGAATTCGAAGAGAAATGGAGGGATTGAGAAAGATATTATGTTCTATATTTATATGCACAGTTATTTGTTCGTATGCATGCATCTTTCTGGTTATCATGGCTACTTTTATTTTATTTTTATTTTGGCTGTTATTATGGTTATTCCTCATTGTACGCTTGCGTTGCATTGCTGATACTTTATTATTATTATTATTATTATTATTATTATTATTTTCATTATTATTATTAGTGTGTGTCTGTGTTTCTCTCTGTGTGTATACATGTATCTTTCGTTAATGCTCTTACCATTCTGTATGACTCTGTTGTTTTCGTGTTATTTCCCATTCTATTCTTGTGCAGTGAGATATGTACACATTTCGGCGTCCACAGCAAAAACAGCAGCAACAGCAGTCGTTGTTGACTGGTGGTAGCAGCAGTAATTACAATAATAATAATAATAATAATATAGAAGGAGCGGCAGATGTTACTACAATTAATACTACTAATACTACATACACGACTCTGCCTGGTGAGTTCCGCGCCGATGTGGGAGATGTTGTTGTTATGCCTCCACATGATAGCAATGAGTACACCGACGGAAGGGATGCCGCCACACAACAACAACAACAACAACAAGGTGAAGGAAAAGAAGAGAAGATTATGTCACCAGAGAGTGTTCTCGTTACATGCCGCAATATTATTCACGACTCGCAGATTGTACCACCACCAGAATGGCGTCGTGTGCGTAAAGTATTACCCGCATCCATTGCTGAATTAAAACTCACTCCCTCCGCGCCTGAAGTAATTCAACAAGAAAACAATAATAATAATAATAATAATAATAAATCGCATGTATCCCCATCGCCGTGTGTAGTCATTCAGCTCGACAACACCGTCCCGCCGGAGATGACGCAGCGGGAGTACTGCAAAGGACTCGTGAAGTACGTGATGGACCTCCTTGTATACAAGCGCACCTCCACCGCAATCACATCCCTGCGGTTTGTGAAGATCGGCGCGGAACTCTCGCAGCTCGTGATTACATTCGGCCGCGATGTCGGCCTGGCGTCGATGTTACTTCACGAGTTTCAAGCCGTCGGGCTTCGTGCGGGTTTTGGGGCGCCGGTGAAGAAATTAAAACCGAGCGCGACGTTTCGCGTGACGGATTACTACGCGACGCTGAACGGCGGCAGCGGAATCACCGCGGATGACATTTCGGCGTTGTTGTCGAGTGGGCGGCCGGAGGAAATAAACGTCGTTGCCGGATATGAGCCCGGCGTCTTCTATGCATGCATGCAGAGGACGGAGACGGTGTATGCATGGCTGTGCAACCCGTTCTGCTCATTCAAGGTGCAGCACACATTATTTGAGCACTGCGGCGTGCTGCTCACAATGGCGGACTGCCCGCATACATTCATCGTTGAGAAAGGGAATGTGAAGGAAAATAATAATAATAACGGTAGTGAGAATGAGAGAGTAGCGGGAAGTGATGCAGAAGATGATGGTATGGATGATGATGATAACAATAATAATTATGATGAAACTAATAATAATAATGATAGTGATAACAGGGATGATGTGTACGGTGGTAGAGTGAGGGGAGACCGGGGTGGGAAGAAAAGTTTGCCTGAGTGGTCGCGACATGCGAAAGACGAGATTGATATATTTGAGGGACTCGACAGGCCGGCGAGAGTACAAACAGCAACGGCAATAAGTTTTGTAGACGATGACGAAATCACAGAAATATTTCATCGAGAGAATACAGAGAAAACACAAACACAAGAAGAGAAGGAACAAAAAGAGGAGAAACCGAATGTATACACGAATGTGATGCAGGCACAGAGGGGCGGTGCTCTGTATGAAACGCCTACGGTTGTTGTTGGAGTAAAGCCGATGAATACATATGGTGAAACAGAGCTCCTGCAGGCACAACCGCAGCAGTTTATGTATTTTGGAAATACTTCACTTCCACCTCCATGGCAACAACAACAACAACAACAACAACAACAGTATCAGCAGCAGCAGTCTATATATGAACCGCAGTTATCATTAGGAGCCAATGTTTCCTCACTGCCGTACAGTACAGTGCCGCCACCCACGGATGAGGGGACATACATGCATGCGTCTGAGGGAAGGAATAAAATAAAATACCCTGAGCTTGTGGATGAAGACACTAATAGCAATCATGGGTACGAAGGAAATATAAATGAGGAGGCGTTTGATGTGAAGGCACGAATGCCGCGAGAGCAGCCAGCGCTATATTGGAATGCCGGGGGGAATGCAGCCGTTCCCGTGGTTGGTGGGAGTAATGCTTTGATGTATCCAGGAATGACTATCAACTCTGCATATATGCCACATTCATTTCCATCACCACTACCCATGCAGATACCACAGATGCCCCCGCAAGTGATAAATAATGAAATGAACTTTATGCCTTCTATTCTTGGACAGTCCGTGAATACTATTCCTTACAACGTGACGGAGTTCCCTTCTGAGACGGAAAGTAACAATAATAATAATAATAATAATCTGGGCATACTGGCAACTCCTTTTTCTCCTATGGCAGAAGTAACTCAACCCGTTCCATGTGTCATGACTGTGGAGAAGGCGCATGAGTTATCAAGCAGACTTGTAGAAATAAATGAAAAACTTGTCCTTACATCCTCCTCAGAAACAACAGAAGAGAAAGAGGAGAATAATGAAGAAGAAGATACATTATTCCGTCGTACTCCCTGTCATGCTGCCACGCCGAGTATACATGACGGCGAGATGCAGGAGTTCATTACATTTGTTAAGGATCATTACATAGAAGTCATGAAGGTGATTAAATCCTCTTCGCCTGAGATGCAAGAGAGTTGTATGCATATAACATCTTCCCTACTTGTTTCTCCATGGACTTTGTTAGAAGAGAAAGAAGATGCAGATGTAAATTATACGCATCAAGAGAAGACGATGAGTAACAATACAAAGCTACACAGTCTTCTTCCATATTTATTAACAATTCCTGAAGGAATAGAAATTGTCTCATGTATTGCTGCATCATCATCATCATCATCATATCTTCCAACAAGAAAACATCTTCTCTCTTTGTTGCCTGAATGTATATTACCGTTTCTGTTGGATTCAAATGTCGTGCGCTCTGTCTGTGCGGTGGCATTACACGCCGACCCCACCGCAGAGAATCCAATTGTCAAGCGAATCATACGTCATTGGGGATTATTAACAAAATGGTTACATCGCTATATACATAACCCGTCCTCATCACCGGGTGTAGAGGTGCATGGACACACACATGGAGATGGAGAGTCTAGTAAACATGCGGCGGCGAATGCGCATGCATGTAAAACCACAACCAAGTCCAGTATAACGCAACGACTGACGCTGCAGGTGGGGAACACAATTGATATTCTGCTGGAGGCGATGTCACCAGAGCAACGCGAGGCTACGAAAACATACATGGATACTACGAGAGCACTGGATGAGTTTGTGAAGTCTTTACGGGCCGCAGAGAAGAAGGAAAGAGAAGAAGAACGGGAAGGAGAAGAAAAGAAAGAAGAGGAAACCTACTCATTGTCCTCCTCCTCCTCTTCACAGATCTCGATGTCTACATTGTGGACTCCCGATGGTGGTGTTTACCGTTCGTTGCTGCGCCTGTACCTCAACGCCGATCTTCTCTCCGGCACGGAGGTGGTGGATGTGTTGTTTCCCCCGCATACATCCCTCACACGCGATCAATTTTATTTTCTTCTTGTCGTGTGCACCAAAAGTCTCGTTAGCAAAACGTTGAGTCATGAAACAGCACGTGCCTGTGGTGCCTTCTTACGTTTAATGGAAGAAAAGATTCTCAATAATAATAATGAAAATGATGATACTAGTAGTAATGATATTCCGCAGGTGTTAACAGAGAAGGACGCTCTACAACTTGTCGACACTGCTCTCCCTGCAATTGATTCTGTGGATGCATACACGTGTCTCCGCAACGCGTATCTTATGGCGCCAGCCCCAGTGAAGCGGTATGAAAAGGTGGAAGCAAAATTATTGGAGCCAACGCCTCAACAGGCAACCACGTCGTCTGTGCATTCCTCAACACAACAACAACAACAACATCGAGGAGTTGTTGGTGTTGACGGGGAGCAAAATGTTTCACACAGCGGTTGGAAGGCGGAGTGGACGGCGACTATGCGCAACTACCCGCTCGTGGGTGACCCATTCACGCCGCTGCCCACAGGCTGGACGAGTTCACTGAGCCGAACGTATGGACATTATTATTTTAAGAATGCAGAGGGCACTGCGACGTACAAGCACCCAACAGATGATGCGCAGTTTATGGCAACACCGCAGGCATTCTTACGTGAGCCCGGCGTCTCTATTACTCTGATGGATGTATTGGCACGTGCAAACAACAATAATAATGTTAATAATGCGAGTACTAGTGTTGATAATTGTAATGGTGCAAAGATTACAGAAGAGCAAGCGAGAAGATGGCTAGACGACCAACGAATACGAGTGGAGGAACTCGACATGTCGACTCTGGCCCTGCTGAGCATTACATATCGCGTCGGTGGTGGAAGTGAAGGTGCGGGGCAGGGCAGCGGGCATGGCAACAGTAAAAGATCCAGACGGCACCCACGTGAGCACAGTGAGAGTCATAATTCCCATCAATCCCGCAAGCGTGCCCGTGTAACTTCATGCACTGCGGCTGAATTACAACGCAAACTCAGAAAGATCATTAATTATCCTCCGCGTGGACACCCCTTCCCGCCGCTCATGCGTGGATGGACATGTAACCTCAGCTCCTCCAATGGTTTGTACTACT
The DNA here is from genome assembly GCA_036321185.1 of Trypanosoma lewisi. Taxonomy (NCBI): domain Eukaryota; phylum Euglenozoa; class Kinetoplastea; order Trypanosomatida; family Trypanosomatidae; genus Trypanosoma; species Trypanosoma lewisi. The sequence goes on along the minus strand of JAWVMQ010000147.1, from coordinate 91,248 downwards.
TCCGTCCCCCGCGGGGAAATCCCGTCTACCAGCACCCCGCCAACCGGCGCGAGTATCGGGCATCCCCGCAGGCATTCGTTTTGCACCGCGGCATTCACGCCAACGCAATTGCGGCGGAGGCGAATAGAGACGTTGAAGAGGTGAAGAAGTGGATGGAGGACCAGCGGCGGCGCGACGAGGTGTTGGACATGGCAGTGGCACGAATGGTTTGTATAGAATATGCACCGAGCCCGGATTACGAAAGCGACGAAGAACACGACGATGAGGACAAAAGAGCCACAGACATCCAACAGCAGCAAGAACTTTAAAGAGGATTCTCTGTACCCGCATGTTTGTAGGCGTTAATATCCTTGTTTTATTATTATTATTATTATTGTTTCTCTTTGCGTGTGGGCGGGTGGGTCAGTGTATGGGAAAATGGTGAAGTTTTAATCTCTTTTCCCCCTTGTTGTATAAAGGATCAACATATTCTTTTTAAACAACTAGTGAGGGACTAAAAGAGATTGAAAGATTATGACTTTTCTGATCTTCATTCAGTGTTGCTTTTTTTCTTCGTTTGTTTATTTTTTGGTTTTCTTCTCTCTCTCTCTCTCTCTCTCTCTCTATATATATATATATATATATATATATATATTACTCGGAGTAATAAGAATGATGATTTGTTTGAATTTTTCATCCGTTCTTCCTTACGTGCTCTAGAAATTCCTTTTGTGTTTTACTCACGTTCCATACACTCCTTAGCATTACTCTTCCTGTGTAGCATGCACCTGTATACATGCAGCAAGCTTTTCGTGGGGATTTGGGTGGAAGAGGAGGAGGGATGTAGACACAAACATATATATATATATATATATATATATATATATATATATATACATACATGTTTGTGTGTGGTTAACTGAAACCTATTTCTTTCTCCCATTGCTTATTCTACTTGTTCATGTGACTCATACTTCTCTGTAAACAATGAGGAGGAAGAAGAAACATCAGCGGTTTGCAGAAAGGGCCTCTGCGGAAAGGGTAATTGAGTGGGTGAACACTGAGGGGTGGTGGAGATTTACTGTGCATACACACAGAGAGAGATCAATTTTAAAAAGCAAAGTAAAATTAAAATAAAATAAAAAACTGTCTTGACAAAGAAGGAAAGGAGGAAGCGGAATCAACTCACTGAAAAAAAAAATCATGGCGTCTGCAACCGAGTCCCTTCGCTGGGTGAAGTACGAGGACGTGTACTACGCCGCGCTGCTCGTGCCGGCCGACGACGCCCCGATGCCTGTGGAGCCCGGCCACGTCTTTGTGTACTTCCTCGGCAGCGAGAGCGGCGCCGTCGTGCCGGTGGGCGACACGTCCCCGTACGACCCGACCGACACGGAGCGGACAAGTAACCCGGCGGCGGAGGCGGGCGTGCGGGTGGCGCAGCAGATCATAATGGGAGCAGCGGCCGCTGAACAGGAACAGGAGGAGGATAAGAGAGAGAGAGCTGCGAAGGAGAGGGAGAGCCCGTCGAAGAAGAAAAAGAAGGAGAAGAAGCGGAAACATAAAACGAAAGAGCGGCATGGCATGAGAGACGAGGAGGAGGAAGATGAAATGGTGTTGGGGACGATGATTTCGATAAATGGGAAACATCGGGGGGAGAGGGATTACGATGATGAAGAAGAGGAGGATGCGGTGTTGCAACTCCGTCCCTCTGCTGAGCGCAAACACACCAAGAAAAAGAAGAATAAGAATAATAAATATGAGGGGAGTGAGGAGGGGGAAGAAGATGAGGATAGCGTAACGAGCAATGGTGATGTAAGCAGCGAGGAAAGGGAGCAGCGAGACCGCTGGAATGACATGGCAGAAGATCTCAACATCGCAACCCCATCGGGGGTGAGTGGTGGAAGAACTCACAAGACGAACATCAACAACAACAGGCGATATGTTGATACAAATGTACTTCCGATTGATGGCGGTTCTATTGTCATGCCGTTCCTTGCAGAGATCCGTCACTACTACCGAGCCGCGCTCACCGAAGCGGTGGAGAGCGACCGCATTGTGAATCTGCAGGAATCTGATCTTGTGCACATAGTGGAGTCTCATCTGCTTAAATGGCGCGGCGAAGTCTCATACCTCCAGTCGGTGCTGCAGGACGTGGAGCGGGAGTACCAGGCCGCTATTGGAGCAATGGGTAGTGAAGCTAAAAACGACATCCAACTGCTCGAGGAGGAGGCAGAGTCACTTCGTAATCGTCTGAATGCACTCAATTTGTCCCTCAGCATTGAGGCCATCGTCCAGAAACATCTGCATCTTCGCGACAGGCCACTCGAGCGACGTGACCGCAAACGCGTCGGTGTTTCTTCTACTGGTGGCAAGAGTGCATTCATGGATGCATCCCGCGCCTTTGTTTTGGACACAAAGTCCTCCGCCGCGGCCCCGCGTGAAGTAACACAACAATTGATGCAGCGCTATGTGGAGCAGCGGCGGCGCGAGCGGCTTCTCACCTCGCAGAACGGCCTTGGAAAACTTGGCTTCATCGCTCCTGTTGCCCGCGTCATGGAGAACTGGCGGCAGTCACGCGAGCTGATGGTGCTAGACCCGCTGCGGGAGAGCCAACCTGTGTCGCGGCGGTACTCTGAGTGCCTCGCGAAGGTGGAGCGGCATGCGCTGAAGTGTTTTTCAGCAGCTGCTGGTAACAATAATGATAAAAATAATATCGCAGCAACAAATCCGCTCCTGTCTGCGTTTCTTTCACAGAAGAAACAGCATCAACAGCACGAGCAGACGCAACGGACATCGAGGAATATTTACAACTTTCATGACTTTCAGCAGGTGAGTCGGCAGACATCATCGATGAATCAGGCGGGCAGCAGCAGCAGCGGCGGCGGCAATCCGTTCCTGCACTTCGACGGCGACGACACGGCGGCGGGTAGCGGCCACGAAACATTCGAGGCGCCGCTCGTCTCTCCACTGCGCACGAGCTTTGATCCACGCGCGACGTTCGCGGTGGATGTTGCTGACATCGTGCAAGACAATAGACTTGCGGAGCAGCTTGCGATGCAGAGTATGCAGTACAGCCAGAGTATATTCCTTCCCTCGCAGGAATCTGTATGGGCAAATAGTGAGCTCTATGAGGGGGGGCGGCGGAAGCGAAGTGGGCGATCCACAAGCCGCGCGGGTTCCATGTCGCGAGCGTCGTCACGTGCCTCCTCCGTTGCTCATGATGACATGTACAGCAAGAGTAATAATAATAATAATAATAATAATAATAGTGTGAAGCATAGTGGTGAGCGGCGTTCACGGAATGACTGGCGTGCTTCAGCCAAGCGTGCCATTCTCGAGCAGCTCACGTTGTATCTCCGCGGGCTCCGTGGCAAACCCGCCGTGATCAACAAGGACCAATTTCAGCTCATTGCCAAGAAACTTCTCGAGCGAGCGGTGCTGAGTGAGTCCGAGCGCACGGGTGTTTCCATGTGTCTTCAGGCGAATAATGCAAACACTCCCTTCACGAAGGAAATCGATGGCCGGCTGCGCAAGTCGGTGGATAATTACATGGCGCGGCACTTCGGATCTCGAGCAGCATCAGAGGCACGGAAAAGAAGCCGCGGCGGTGACACGAGGGCGAGCTCGGTGGAGGCAATGACGGCGTCTGCGCTGAACAACACAACGCACAGACCGGAGGACGAGGACGACGATGACGGCGGACGTTCTGTGATGGGCGCGTATCCACACTCTAACAACTCACCGGTTTACGATGAATGGCGGTAATGTTTTGGTGCTCTAGTAGGGAGTGGGGGGGGGTTATTTTATTTTATTTTCCTTTCTGTGAGGAATTTTCTTGTCCTTGTATGCATGTATGCACGTATGTAAGTGTGTATGGATAAAGGAAGAGCTCACCATTGATCTAAGGGCACACTCAATACCCCCATAGCTCACTCACACTCATACATACGCGTTGTGTTGCATTTACAGCACATAGAGGGCGAGAGAAAGGTATGAATAAATAAAAGCGTACGTGCAATATATATATGATTATGCGTATGTGTTGCTTAAGGGAGGGAGTTTTAATGCTTGAAGCCATACTAAATCGGGAAAGTACTGTTAGAACTGCCTAAACAAAGCTAAAGGGTGAAATAACCAAAAAAAATTAATGTTATAATATGAAAGAAGGAGCGTAAATGGGATTGTGGACTGATGTAGGAAAGAACTGCGTGTGATCTGTGTATTTTGAAATAATAAATGCCATCTTCCTCCTCTTCTGTACACTCATCTCGTTCCCTAACCCCCTTTCTTTTGGAAATTAGTTCCTACCAACACCCATGTATCTGTTGGAGTTTGTTTTTCTTGGTTCTTGTTCTTTTCTTTTTCTTTTTTAAAAAACTTTTATTAAATCTGTGTATGTCTGTACCTCTCTGTGTGTGTCTCATTCATAACTCCATCATTTTTTTCTCTTCCTTCTATATGTATGTATGTATGTATGTAAAGTATTAGTAGGAAATAACTCGGATGATCTCCTGCGCGGCCATTCAAAAACTTGAGCGTTACGGCCAACTTGGCCAGAAGCGCCGAAATGTTGAGGACTTTCTGCAATCATCGCTGAAGGACCCCAAGCGTGGCAATGTGTACGCCCTGACGCATGTACCCACGTGGAGAGCGTGCTTGGAGGCCTTGACGGTGGATGACAGGCATTTGAATAAGAATAAAAAGATGCAGGTAGAAGAAGAAGAAAGAGAAAATAATAATAATAATAATAATAATAAACGTGAACTGCATGACGTGGATGAAAATGAAGAGACAAGCATGGAGGCACACACGCATATGATTGTTATCAGTGACTCACTGCTGTACGCCATAAGTTTCGCCACGGCCCTTGTGGCCCATCACCTGGACGAGCAGCGCTACACACATGATAAACAGGAGGAAAATGAAAATGAAAAAGAAGACAACAACCCCGCAGCACTTGTTGGGAAAGTATTCATAACTCGGCTGAAGGAGGCGAATGAATTACTCGCGCTGCTGCAAAACGTCGCGGAGGCGTGTGGGCGTCACACGCATCACCGCAACGACGGCTCGCCCGCAGTCACGCAGGCGCTGGCGCATTTACTTTCCACCGCCTCGGACACTGTTTTGATCGCGACTATTCTGCGGCGGGTGGATGAATACAAAGTGGGAAGCCAAGGAGGAGGGGACATGTTGCGTGAGCTCTGCCGCAGCGCGAGTGCGTTGGTGGCGGCGGCGGCGGTGCAACTCCGCACGGCGCGGACGAGGCAGCCGTTGAATACATTGCACGATGTTCGTCCGTGCCCCACACTTCTTCACCAATTCCTCACAAAGAGAAAAAGTAAGAGTGCTACCAATACTAATAATAATAATAATAATAATAAAACGAATATGAAGGGAAATACATCGATAATGAACCACCACCACGATGATGTTGAAAATAATGATAATGGGGATGGGGATGTAAAGGAGGAAAGAGACACCATTGTGATTTCATGCTTGGTAGTGTGGGCCTCCGTAACACCTGCTGAGAGCATAATATCGTTACTTGCGCCCTTTACACTCTTTCAAAAACTTAGTCTGGTCGATGCTGTGGTATCGGAATCCCCAGTCTCCTGCTGCTGCACAGACCATGCATGCTACCGACGCACATTGGCCTCCCTTGTCTCAAGCACGGCGTGTAACCGAGCAACGCGCCTGGTAGTTTACTTCCGTGGGGACGACATCAAACTCATGCAAAACAACGTCCGCGACAACGCCGACTACGCCCTCCACACACATGTGACAACGCCGCCCAGCGAAGAGGTGACACTTCGCTCGGTTGCGACTCTCCCGCATGAGGAGCAGCAGCACGCGGTGCTACTTCTCGTGCAGTGGATGGCGAGCATTCCCTTCTTCTTCCGTAGTTTCTGCGTGGAGCAGAGCTGGACGACGTTTGCGCAGGAGCAGCGGCGCATGGTGTTGGTTCAGGAAAGCAACGCAAGACGTGAACGGCGGGAGCAGCGACGGCAGAGGTCATTGGGAAATGTCATGTCTACTCCAACGGATACTCCCGATCGTGGTGGCAGTGTTCGCAGTACTAGTAGTAATGATGATAATAATAGTAATAGTAGTAACTACAGCGTTGAGAATGATGATGAGCGACGATCTCTCGTATCGCATCAGAGTGCTCTTTCACTTGCGAGTCGTGCCAGTATGATTACAACAATGACGGAAGCATCCATGACGTCATACCGCAGTTTTCTTTCCGTCATCGATGCAGCGAGGAATAATGATGAAAGGGGGGGTGGTAGTGATAACGGTAATACATTACATGCGCATCAGTCAGAAGACGGAAACACAAATCTTCCACTCATTTTGCTGGAAGAAGTTGTTCTCGCACTCCAACGATTCATGGATACATCGGCTGACTCCGATGTCGCTACATTGTTTGAGAAATTTGGTCTTCATATATTAGCCTGGCGTACAATTGGGGAATTATATTCCTTTATTCAAAGCACTATTACCATTAGTAATAGTACTACTCCTGCAGCCTCATTTAGTGTATTTTCAAATAATAAAATGAGTGCGGCAAACTCTTCTGCTCTTGGAACTAACGACACGCCTCCTGTTTTTCATCTCGGTCACGATATTCGTTACAACAAAGGCCTCGGCTACGAGGTTCTCGGTCTGCTGTTCGCCAAAGTAGTACTGCCGCAGTTACTGACCACACGGAAAGGCTCCCGCGGTGTGCAGCAGTGTGTGGAGCCGGCAATCGCAAGATGTATCTCCGCGTATGAAGTAATTGCACCGCAAGTTATTGATCAGAACGTCTCAGCGATCCTGCGCATTGCAGCACACGTGGCGGTGGATCTCCAAACACATGAGAAAAATGATGTCACCACGATTACTACAACTACTACAACAACAATGTTACATGAGTTCCTAATCAGTCTTGTGACGCGCCTAGGGAAAAGCAATCAGATTCCAATGCTACTGGATGCGATTGTCTCTCATGTGACGAAGGAAAGAAGTAATGTTGAAAGTGAGGAGGTGCACCACGATGTTTCTATGGTTGTGGGTTTGCACGATATATTCTCGCATCCGCGTGTACGGACGGCGCTGCTGGAGGCATGTGGAATGTCACTTGATCCAGAGGAGTTGTTGGTGCATCTGCTTACATATGTTTTACCATGGGCCTCTGAAGGGGAAGAAGAAGAAACTAACTATAATAATAATGGAAGTGATGATGTTGAACGTGCAGAAAAAACATCAAAGAAAGCTGATAGTAACAATATGCAATTATCCCAATTGTTACCTCAAGAAATTCTTTTCCTTCTTGACATTGTAGCCACCGTGATGGAAGGTATCCTTGCCACTTCTATTACAGCCATTGCCCTATTAGAACATGCTGCCGAGTTGGAACTTCATCTTTCTATGTTTCTTGTAAACCGTCTGTACAAAACTTTCTTTGCTGAAACAAGCGAGGAAGTGGAAGAGGAGAGGAAGAGCTCGCCGCACGTGATATCATCATCAGCAGCAGCAGCAGTATCTCCCTTTGCGTGTGGAATTACGAATGTACGGCCAAAGATGCAGCGCCGCCTTATGCTGTGTACACTTCATGCCATTTATCAATCGCGGGAACTTATTTTTGGATGTCTGCAAGATCTCGGCATTCAGAACATTGAGGCCTACCTGCGGATGATGGAGGAGACAGTGTGGCAGGTGCAGAGTCAGGTCGGTGCGCTCGTTGGCCCACTCACTGTTTTTGATTTGGATGCAACAATGAGCCCCGCCACGCAAATGCGTCATGCGCCTTATGTACACCGCGCCGTTCTACTACCGCAGCTTGCGCTGCAGCGGCTCACTCTCGCACGCTCGGTGTCAGTGGCGTTGAATATCGCAGTTGAACCATTAAGTGATGCGAGGCGACTAACAAACTTTGTTTTGTATCACATGCGCTTTGCGAGTGATGGGGGTTATCTTCCCGATGGAGAAACCGCGCGGGCGTTGGAGCTCGCCGACCGCCTCACGGAGGAGGAGTGGCGATGCATCGTGCAGTTCGGCAAGCCACGGCGCGTGCATCAGGCGCTTGTGTGGTTACTGCGACTGACGTTTGGTGCATCGCCTACTGCGTGGCGGTCTGTTTGTTGGCTGTCGCGCTGTCTTATGAGTTGCGCGGGATTTCTTTTGGAGGCGCTCTGCGAGGTTATCATTAGTGTAACCGATGACGAGATGCGTCTCTGCCTCACCCATCATGTTGTGAATGCGGATAATAATAATAATAATAATAATAATAATAATAATATTAATAATAATGAGAAGGAAAAAGAAGCAGAAACATTGGTGCAGCTTGTTGGGGCTTTGGGAAATGTATTGCGTCGTCTTGGGCACATTCCCCAGTGGCCCTCACTTCTTCAACGCTGCGTCCATTGGCTGCTACTCATGCAAGCGGAGAAGAACAACAAGAACAAGGGGGAAAAGAAGATGGGAGCATGTGTGTTGGAACGTCGACTCGTACAATTAATTGTGGATTTTCTTTCATGTGAGGAGGGAGTGCAGTCGCTTTTCCGTCGTGTTCTCCTGCAGCCAGACGAATCCATTTCTCTTCAGCGGGCTGGCCGCAAAACTGGTAGAGAAAAAAATGCTCCCATGAACGATGCATACATTCAGGCCATTAGTGTCCCATTCATCCGAAGTGTAGACATCATGTATGACGATGCTGCTACCGCTGTGGATGCTGAGGTGCATAAAAAGAAGCTGAAGAGAGGCCACAAGAACTCGGTAAAAGAGGAAATGGATGATGACGACGATGATGATAACGAGGGAGAAGAAAATGATGGTAAAGCAATGGCAAGACGGACTGCGTCAGTTTGCAATTTGCTCGTTCGTCAAATGTTTTCCAGGGAATTTGCCCTCCTGTTGATCCAGCACAGCGAAACAAGTGGTGGCACGGCGATGTGTGAGGCGACTATATTGCGTCATCTGTATGTAACAGCGCTAAATGTGTGTCGTCTGGAAAAGATTGCAACGGAGCCCCCATCACGTGCGTGTGTCTTCGTCGTGACTGTTGTGGATGAAATGCGCAGTCGCTGCTGCAGCGGCGCGGGGAAGTTTACGGCACTGTCGTCATTCCTCAGTGCCATGAATAATAGGTCTCTTGCATTCATGCAGGCGGTATCAATGTCAAGGCCGGAAGGAGGAGCTCGTAAGCGTGGCCGTGATGAATGTAAAGAGCATCCGTCTTTGGAAGAAAGAAAGAAGGAAGAGGATGATGATAACGATGAGGTGGTGGAAGAAGAAGGAAAAGAGGCAGCCGAGAATAATAATAATAATAAAGAATCGGGTGAGGAGAGGCCTCTTCACAATATATCCCTGCGGTGGATGGATCTTCTCGGGAAACTTTTTCTTCGCGTGCTGGAGAGCATCAAAACTGAAACGAATGAGCCACTGCTGCATGCATTCGCTTCTCTTTATATTTCGCTTGAGCGTGTGCCTGGACAGACAGCAACAACAACAACGATGGGAGCGTCTCAAGGATGGAAGAGAGAGTCGCATCAGAAACAACAACAAAGACAACAAAGGGGGGAGAATGGGTGGCGTTCTAATAAACAACATGTCGTCAGCAGTCTTGCCTCTGCGGCTATTGCCTCGCTCTTTGTTTCGGCAGACAATACCGTCTATAGTTTCTCTCATCTCTTTGCCCCGGCGGATGATAAAATGCGAAGGGAAAGCCTTGCCACACTAGTGCGACTACTGCAGTCTAGGAAAGAATCCGCACTTCGGGCATTGTGGATTTTATTTATTATTCATGAGGGATGTCAGTCTCATGACGGTAACAGAAAGGAGAAAGATACTGAGAAGAAAAGTGGTAACAACAACAACAATAATAATAATAATAATAATAATTCTTGGTTCACTGCAGTGATCAGTAACTTTAATCCCCGAAAGGACTATAATACATGCAAGAAGAGTATGCATGAACTTTTGACTGCAGCTGAGTTATGGTTGACCGGAACACAACGAGTAAATCAGAATCTTACACTCGTTGCATTGCAGAATGAAAGTGTCTGCCATACAGAGATTGCGACAGAATGGCTGATTGATCAATTGCATGTGATGCCTTCGATTCTGCATGCATTTCCAATTGATACTTCCCCTGGGCTGCTGCAAGAATACATGCACGCTCTCTTGCATGAGGCAATACCGTATTCCTTATCTTCTTCACTATTATCATCATCATCAGTAGGCGTGAGCTCTACCAACATTACTCCGGAGTGTTTGAATCGGTATGAGCAGTTGCTTACGGCTGCATGTCAGTCACTGCACCAACTCAGTACAGTCCCGCATATGCGGTTTAGCTCTTGGCGTGGAGATGTAAAGCGACTGCTTGTCGCAAGCGGCACAAACGTCATACTCAACAAGGGCGCGAAGGTGTTGTGGTGCAACTTGTTAGGGCTCTGCGCCCTGCCGCTGCCAGCACTTCATAGTGACGATAGTTTTATCGATCACGAGCTAAACTTTATTCATATTCTCTTGTGTGGAGCAAATGACAAGGGGCCTTTGGAGGAAGTAACACTTCTGCGATTACTGAGCCTCTTTACACGTACACTACTTCCCCTCGGTGTCCTGTGGCGGAGGCCGCATCTCTTACCATCGCTGATGTCTTCTTTACTTACACGGTGTCTTGAAAGTGTCTCAAGCGGAAAATCCGGACGCGTTGTGCTGAACCAGTTGTCGTCATTTTTCTTTCAGCTTGTAAAAGATGCAAGCCAAAATAATAGTAATAATAATAATAATTCCACTGGTGGTGGTGGTGTATACACGTCGCCGTCTGTGAAGATGCTCTGTCTTGCCTCGGTGACCGCGTGTCTGTTCCGCCAGTCTGTAGACTACATCGATGTATACACGACGCACAGTGGTGATCTTGACTTCCTCGCGGTGGACTTCTTGAAGTCGCTTCAGCGCATTCACCTCCCACACCACGAGTCGCCGTCTGCATTATTACCGTTAGAAGAAAAAGAAAACGAAGAAGAACAACAGCAACAACAAGGGAATGCGTGGTCTCATGCAACGTTGTGTGATCTCAGCTACGCCTGCGTTGGAAATGATGATGCGCAGAGTCTCCTCCGTCAAGCAGCCGAGCGTGTGGAGGAGGAGGAAGGCAACGGTGAACGTCATATCTTTATGGTCCCAACATGAGAAGAAGGAAGGAAGAAGAGAATGGGGGGGAAGTGGAGTGAAGGAGAGAGAATGTGTCAGTAGTGTGTTTGTTCTTCTGCATTCAGTTTTATCCAATGAGAGAAAGAGGGAGAGAAAGGGCATAAGCACAGCAACGAAATATATCGCTTATAATTGAGGAAGAAAGGAGGGAAAGAGCAGAATAAAAGAACTTCTATGGAATACATGGATATGTACATGCATACACATGTGTCTTTTAAGCATGCACAACAACAACAAAAAGAACCAACAAAAAAAAAACATTTATACATAATAACAATAATTCCATGAGAGACATACAGATGTATTCTCTCATGTGCTAAATTCTGAAGATAATTACGTGTAATCGCTTCTCCTTGGTGATTTTATTTTTTCTCTATGCAGGTTGGGTGACTTGTGTAACTGATGAATTACCTTTCTATAATCAGTAGAAAAAAATGGGGGTGCTGTCTCTCTTGTTCGTTTATTCTTCCCTCTCCCTCTCCCTCTCTCTCTCTCTCTCTCTGGTTAGTTTGGCTTGGTTTTGGACCCTCGTTCTGTTAGCCAAAATACCCCTGAGAAAAGACACCGATGGATTTTCTCTCCGACTCCTGTGACGCCACAGCGCTGCGTTTTCTGCGGGATCAGAAGCGCATGAAACTACAACTATCCCGTCGCGGCATGTTTGCCAAGCTTGCACGCAATACAAAGAATGCATTGCCCATGTTGCCCGAGGCCAAGGCAGTCCTGCACATTGTCTTGCTTCTCTTCATCTTCTTCATTCTCTGGCGCGTCTCTGGTGTCATGGTGAACTGCGAGAACCCGCTCGTCGTCGTCCTCTCCGGCAGCATGGAGCCGGCCTACTACCGCGGCGACCTGCTGCTGCTCCACAAGACAACGGCGATCTCCATCACAGACATTATTGTGTTCAGTCTCCCCGGCAGGGAAATCCCAATCGTCCACCGCGTCCACGCCGTGCACGAGGACGCCGGCAAGCGGGTGTTTCTCACAAAAGGCGACAACAACGACTTTGACGACCGCACGCTTTACCCCAAGGGGTACCGCTGGGTGAGGGAGGAGGACGCCGTGGGGAAAGTGTTTGTAATCATCCCGCGGGCGGGTTTCTTGACGATTCTGTCGGAGCAGAAGCCATGGGCGAAGGCTGTTTTTCTGACTGTGACATTCCTTTGGGGATGCTTCTCCGGGATTTGATTTTGGAAGGAGAGCACTGTTCACATGATGAAAGTGAAGATTGGGGGATAGAAGACGGAAGGGAAAAAAAAAACGAAAAAAGCAAACAGAACAAACAAAACAAACAAAAGAAGGGGGAAAAATGTATTTTCCTTGCGTCTACTATGACTAAATGCAATGTGCGCGCTTTGTCTTGCGGTAAGGAAAAAAAAAGAAAAGGAATGGATTAAATATTATGAGAAAAGTTGAACCCTTCTTTTTTTTTCCTCATTTTTTAATTATCATTCTGTGTAAGCATGTGTAGGCATGGTTATGTGTGTAATTCATTGGCATATGACAAAAAAACTATTTTTATTTAATACCCCCGCCGTATTACGGATTTTACTTACATTGTTACTTGGATTTTTCTCTTCTTTTTTCTTCCCCTCTGTTATGATGTCTCCGACTCCGTGAATGAATGTGGGTGCTAGAAAAGAGAAGATAAATAGATATATATATATATATATATATATATAGCAGCCTGGGAAGGACGAGGTGTGATTGTATTTGTGCGTGCAGGTGAGGGTCTTGTCAAATGGACAGTGCTCAACACAATGATAACAACAACGATGGTGGGGATGGTGTAGAGCGACCGGCTGTGAAGGCCGAAACCCCTCTTGTCTCCATCAAAGTCGTGAACGCAGACGGCGCAGAGATGTTCTTTAAAATCAAATGCGGGACGCAGCTGAAGAAGCTCTTTGATGCGTACTGCAAGAAGCAGGGCATCTCCCGCGGCAGTGTCCGCTTCTTGTTCGACGGGTCCCCGATAGATGAGTCGAAGACCCCACAGGACTTGGGAATGGAGGACGACGACGTGATCGATGCCATGGTGGAGCAGACTGGTGGTTAACTTAACGATCTTATGGTGTAGCAGACTCTTTTTCTTTTTTTATCTTTCTTTTTCTTTCTTTACCTCTTTATCACTCAATTTGTGAGCGCATGCATGTATGTATGTGTGGGTGTGTGTATTTCATATCCCTACACCAGAACGGCAGCTTTGACCTCGATTGTTACTTATTTTCTCCTTGTGGTGATGGTGTCTCCTCCTTTGTGAATAAATTTAGGTCTTGGAAAAGGTGGATAAGTATAGGACAGCGTTAATATATCTGAGTGAGTGTTTGTGTTTGAAGGTTGTGTGAAGGAACGAACTTTAGGTAGGGGTCTCTCTTTTTTTTTCTATTTTTTTTTCTTGTTTATATTTCATTGAGAGATTCAAAACAAACATGTCCAAGGTGAAGTTATCCCGTGAGGATGTGCATGCTCTTGTCCATGCCATAACAGAAGATATGCAGACAGAGAGCTTTGCCAAGAGGGCGCAGGAGGCTGTCAAGCGGGATCCACCCCCGACGAGCGAGTGGGACCTCATCAACATCTACGAGGAGCTGCAAAAGGAATTCATTGCGCGCTATCAAACTACACGACCCATCCTCAGTGCACACGTTGACGGAAACAACAATGGCACTCCATTAGATGCTGCGGCTATTCTTGATGGACTGAAGGAGGCGGTGCTGCACTACCCCGACGAGGAGACGAAGGGAGCGGTAAGGCAGATGTGCACGCTGCAGGAGTCGCAGATGATGTCGTTGTGTGCGGTCACGCCGTCGCTCGCACCGCTGGTGAAGCCGAAGGAGTGCGGCGGTGGGTGTCATGGTCATTCACATTCACATGACCACGGCCATAGCCACAGCCATGGGACGATGACGCAGCAGCAGATGATGGGAATGCAAATGGCGGTGCGGTCCCTCTCCCCGCAGCTGCAGCAGGACATGATGCGCATCCAGCAGAGCATGCAGAGCGGCAGGCAAATATCGGTGGAGGATGCAAAGAAGATGCAGGAGGTACAGAACCACGTGAAGGCATTCATGGCAACGCTGGGGCACTTCAGCGGGGGTAATGCAGCCAAGTAGTAAATAAAGGAAGTGGGGGGAATGTTACAGAAGAGGTGAAGATAAAATAACGAGCGAAGGCTCATTTTGATACAGACCAAAGAAGAAGAAAATTGAGAAGAAATAGTGAAAATAATACACAAATGAGAGGATGAGAAGAAGGGAAAAAAGTGTGTGTGGGAGGTTGGTGGGTTCGCGTGTGATAGATGTGTATGAAGAATTTGGAGCATGAAGGTACATGGAAATAGAGGAGAGAGTCTGATGTTTCTCTCTTGCGTGGTTGTGGTTCTTCTTTCTTCACCCAACTCTCTCTCTCTCTTTCTTTCTCTCTTTCTCTCTTTCTGTGTCTGCATGGTGTCATAGCGCTGGTAAATGTTGTATTCTCAGCCCTCGTGTACGTGTATATATATATATATATATATATATATATATAAGCATTAAACATTGTTTTTGTGGATGTAAACTGTTAAGGCGATTATATTAATATTAATATGCATGAGCACAAGCAACATTTTCAAAAGGGGATTATTTAGTTACATACGTGACGATATATTTTCTGTGATTGCCTTCAGTTTATGTGAATTTTATTATCTCTCTCTCTCTCTCTCTTTCAATACATTTTCATTAATATATGTGTGCCTGTATATATTTATGTATATTCGTCCAAGTCAACAAACTCTGCTTGTTTGTTTGTTTTCCCCTTTCTGTGACCCTCTTTTTTAGCTGAAGGCAGAGAAGACAGAAATAGGGGAAAAATAACAAGTAACAAAGAAAAAAAAATGGAACGAAACCAGCGACGCTCCAGCCGTGGAGCCAAACAAAGTGGTGCACACGTAACCAATGACCCTGTCGACCCGGTGGAATACGATGTGGCTGAGGAAAACGAGAAGGCAGTGATAGCAGACCAGCAAACAAAAGAGGGGGAGGAGGAAATGGTCTCGTGGAGGAGGCGAACGCCATCAACGTCGCAGCCGCGCTCCTCAAAAAAGCGCCCGCGCCGCAGTGAGAGCCAAGACACAGAAGAGGGGGAGGAAACGGTGCAGGCGCGGTACACGGCCGATGACAATCGTCGCAGCGGCGTGAGCGCGTTCAGTGGACTGCGGCCGAGCGGCAACGTCCCGCGGAAGTCAGGGGGATTCTTCCACGACTTGGCCGCGCTGCGGCCGCTGCGGGTGCGGATCGGTGTCTGCCCGCTCCCAGGCAAACCACCAACTAGTAATAATAATAATAATAATAATAATAATAATAGTAATAGGAATAATAATATATCATCGTCTGTATTTGAGGATGCGGATGCGTCGAGTACTGCGCTGCTGCTGGGCGCTCGGAAGTTTCTCACGCTGCCGGAGGAAAATGGCGGGAAGGATATCATTGGGTGGGCCGCCGCACTGCCGTCGGTGTCTGTGGAGCTGCCAGGCGAGGGCGTGTACAGAAATGCATCTGTTTCTGTGAGTGTTATGCTTCCACCGTAGCTTAAGGACGAATAAAGAAAAGAGGGGGGAAAGGAATGTGATGGATGTTATGTGTGGAAGGGGGAGCATATATATATATATATATATATATATATATATATATAGAGAGAGAGAGAGAGGATGAATACCGGGTAAGTAGAAAGGAATATATTCTGATATTGTGATGGTGAGAAAAGTGGAAACAAGAAATATTTAGATACGTAGAACATGTAGATTGGACAGTCGTCATTCTCCCCCGGCTTAATATACTGTTTTGCTTGTTTGATTCTTGCCTTTTTTGTTTTTGTTTTCTTCTTTTATTGCTTACAACGCCTTTGTGAACTACGCCTCTTCCCATTCTGCTGTATGTGCATGTGTATATATATATATCATTTACCCATGGACGACTGCACAGTAAAGGAGAGAGGAAGAGAAAAATATTTCTTCCCATTTTTGTATCTTCTCTTTCTTTTATCACTGATGTAATTGTTACAGACCACACCATTCTTGGTCCTTTGTGTCGTGTCCTGCGGTTAAACAGAGGGCAACATAACTGCAGTTGTGCACCACAAGCCGAGAAAGAAAGAAGAAGAAAAAAGATAGAGAGACAGAGAGAACACAGAAGTTAATAAAAATAAACAAAGGGTGGTGAGGAGAATGCTGCAGTGTGGAGAAGCAACAGCCTCAGAGATATCCGCTGCAATGGCGTACCATCAGCTAATCCAACAGCAGCAGAATGTCGTGCTGAACCATCTCCACCGCTCAATCTCTGTCGCCTCCTCAACTGACAAGATGAGTATTCATGGGAAGAATGCGTCTGCCGATATTCGCAGCACTACTACTACTAACAATGATTATAATAATAATAATAATAAAGTTCAGAAGAGTGTGGATGAAACGATGTCGACAGTTGGTCGCTGGGCAGTCGCCATGTATACAGCAGCGGACACGTCTGTCCCATCCGAAGAGACCAGAAGGGCGAAGGCGGGTGATTGCGGGGAGGCCGTGCGGAAGATGTTGCTGAAGCGGCTGCGTACATTCCCGGTGAATCATGAGAAGACTAATCGCATGTATTCAGAAGAAAGAAGTGAATGTACACACTGCAGTGAACATGACGAGACTCACTCAAGGCGGCAGGTCGTGGAGTACTTGCTGCGGCGTATGCCTGACTTGTGGGGAGTTTGTGCGCCAAGTGTGTAGTCATATGGGGCTTCATTAGGATCTACATGCGTGTCATTTTGTTTATTTATTTACTTATTATTATTTTGAGTGGGTGTGTGTGGGTTGCTTTTTCCTGGCAAGTTTCCGAATTTATTTGATTTCTTTCTTTTTTTTTTGCTTTTTTGTTTTTTGTTTTTTGTTTTTGTCATTCCAAGTTTCCCCACCTCTTCACTGTGTGTGTGAGAGAGAAAGAGAATGCATACATGTGTATATATAAGAAATGTATATGTCTCTGTGCTGCGGGTCAAGCATACAAATTATCATTTCTCACTCTTTTTTCTCTTTTGTTGTTTTTGTTTTTCTTGTGTGTTTCTTGTATGAATGCTTCAAGAGCATTACGAAGAGTGAAACTACTGTCCCTGTAAAAGGTACAGCAACATCCTTATACATATATAATTCAATAAAGAAAGAAAAAGGAAAGGAAACGAGAACAACAAGGCAATAAAGAAAAATAAAAGCTATATAAACACTCATATACATAAGATCCCTTGGAAAGCAAAATAATAATAATAATAATAATAATAATAATTTATATTCATATACATACATAGATATTTATTTATATAAATGCGTACGGGGAAGGGACGTTCAGAAGGCCAGGCCTTCCACCGGCGTCTTCTCTCCGAGTACAATACAGACATTACGCTTGAGAACTATGTATCCTACTTTGAGCTCAAGCCGATTGTGAAGTCAATAGAGCAACTCCGAGAAAAAATTCGACAGTACGATAAAGAAAAGTCAGATGATAAATTACTCCCAATTTCTGCTGAGGAGAATACCTCCACCTTGTCTTTTGTACACAGGGATGAGTCTACATTGGAGGATCTGGTGCAAGAAAGACGTGTGCTAGAAGAACGTTTCTTCAAGGAATTACACTCCTCCTTCGTGAAGGTCAAACATTATTTATCTACACTTGAAAATGATTTACTCTCGGGTGTGTGTGAGCTCAAGCATTTGTCGGAAGAAGAGATCCGCGCTCGACCCGAAGAGCACATCCCGAAATTATACATAAAAGTGGAGACAATATTACGTTATCGTTCTTTGAATCTTGCGGCGCTTCGAAAAATCATGAAGAAATTCATGGAGCGCTGCGCGTGTGATGACCTGCAACTACAAAAAGATTTGATGTCTGTTGATAGTGTTATTTACAATAGCTCACTTTCCCAGCCTCGCCTTGATCTTCGCCACGTTGCACTGGATTTGATTGCACTGTACGGCACTGTGTACAAACTGACATACGAGGAGGCCGTCACGCGCCTCGGCCACTACGAGGCCCAGAGCAGCGTGAATGCCCGCCGCATATTTCCCCACAGCGACACGTTCTTCTTCACGCTGAACTTCCCTCACCAGAAGAAGCAGGGAAACTTCGCCGTCCGCATTCTGGCGGGGAACACGAGTATCTTCTGCGAGAAGATGATCTGCGAGGTGCTGCAGTGCCCCCGCTACCCGCCGTGCTGCGGGACGTTCCCTAACGGCGAGATCAACGTCACCCTCTCCCGCTCGCTGCGGGGCGACGACGTGTACATCCTGCAGTCGCTCGTGCAGTGCGAGCACCTCGGGCTGTCGCACTCCAGCACGCTGATGGAGCTCGCGCTGATGATTCACACCGCCCGGCTGAGCTCCGCCGCCCGCATCACGGCGGTCATTCCGTACCTCGGCTACTCCGGCAGCGTTTCCTCAATTGCGCTTGTCGCGGAGCTGCTTGAGGCGATGGGGTGCCAGCACGTCATTACGGTCGACATGTCGATTGAGCAGGTGGAGGGAATGTTTTCGATCCCACTGGAGAATATTTCTGCGAGGTATGAGTTTGTGAGATATATCGCAAACCAGCTAACACTTGAGGGACATGATTTTAGTAATATTACATTTGTGGCATCAACAGGCACGGCGGTGAACCGGGCGAAGTGTTTTGCGGATGCCTTGATGAATTACAAGAAACTGTCGAGTGAAAGCCAGTTTGTTTCGTTATGTACTGCAGTGCACCGCCATTCATACCAACCGCCGCAGCAGCAGCAGCAGAAAATGTTGTCAAGCGAGGCCCACTCACTGCATAGTCCTGATGTTGTAGGGAAACATCCACGACCGCAGTATTTTACAAGTAAAGCCACTCAGCCGACTTGTGATGCCGCAGCAACAAGACCGGCAGCGGGGGCGGGAACCAACATGCACGCAAATCCCTTACATGCCGATGATAAACGAGCAAAGGAAGACAACTCTTCACCAAGGAGCGAAACCCTTCCAGATGTAGGCGGCACGTCATGTCGTGATGACGGTAAACCCTCAGCGCTCGGGATAAACGAGAGCAGCACACTCGCCTTTGAGCGGGCGTTGCGGCGGCAGGAGGAGGGAATCACCGCCATCCGTGAGAACGTCGAAGATAATCACGCGCCATATGCAGACGGCGTGGCGCTGGTTGGTGATGTAAAGAACCGCCTCTGTATTATTGTCGACACAATCATCGATGAGGCAATTAAAACATCCGCGACGGCGTGGAAACTGCACGAGGAGGGCGCGAGCCGAATTATTTTAATCGCAACGCATTTTATCTTCTCAGCCGGCGCTGAGGAGCGGCTTGTGAACAGTCCGATTGACCTCATCGTCGTGACGGATAGCGTGAACCGCGACGATGTTTTTATGAGCCCGCAGATGGCGAAGAAACTGCGGCTGCTGCCGAT
Source organism: Trypanosoma lewisi (assembly GCA_036321185.1). NCBI lineage: Eukaryota > Euglenozoa > Kinetoplastea > Trypanosomatida > Trypanosomatidae > Trypanosoma > Trypanosoma lewisi. The sequence goes on along the minus strand of JAWVMQ010000147.1, from coordinate 71,631 downwards.
TGCCCCGCTGCTCGCACGGGCGGTGGAGAAGATGAACACGGAGAACACACTATCAACACTCTTCGAGAAGTAAAGAGGGGGGGCGGGAGGTAATGTAATATATATACATGTATGTATGTATGTATACAAGGAAAGAAAGAAAGAAGAGTGTCTGTGTGTGTGGAAAAAAAAGGGGGTGGAAAATGCAAAACAATAGGAGAGCAAGTGCATAAAGAGAGAGAGAGAATAATAATAACAATAATAATAATAATAATAATAATAATAATAATCATAGTGAAACACAAGATGAACAATGGAGAGAGGAAAGACGTTTAACAAAAAAAAAAAGTGAAGGTTACAGCAAATTTATGCAACAGAAGAAATAAAAAAGCAAAGAAAGAAAGAAAGTTTTGGAAAATGGAGAGATCAGAGGAAAAATCACGTTTTTCTTTCTTTGCTTGTTTGAGGGATGGGGAAGGAGGTGAAGTTGCAACAATTTGAGAGAATATATATAAAAAGACAATATTACAACAATAACAACACTAAAGAGATAATAAGTGGATCTCTCCTCGTTTATATGCATGTCAGTTGTGGTTATTGTTGTTATTTTTTTTTCCTTTCTTTCTTGGTGCTCTTGTCTCTGTGCAACTCCTCTCTTTCCCATCCATTATTATTATTATTTCAATATTTAAGAAATAGCGAGTTGTCTTGTGAGCAATTCGAGTGGTTGAGCGTGAGCGGATATTTTTTTTTTTTGCCTTTGTTTGTTTACGTAATAAATAAATAATAATGATAGCAACAACTGTTGTTTTTGTTTCGTCATGTCGAAGTAGCTCTGATATCTATTCTGCTTTTATTCCTAATTCTTTATATACATACATGCATCTGTTGTTGTTGTTTTCTTTTTTTCTTTATTGCGTCATTGAGAAGTCCGTAGTGGGATTTTAGTAAAGGACAAGAAACAGAGAAAAAAAAAAAGAAAGTAGTTGCTTGCGTAGATAATCCCAACATACATACATACATACAGGCATATACCCAGTCTCTCTCCCTCTCTCTCTCATTTCATTCATTCAGTCATTCATTCATCTGCTGATGTTGGACTGTGGTATTCTCAGTGTTAGTCACAGTCATAATAATAATAATAATAATAATAATAATAAAAGCGGTAGAGTTATTTCCAATGTACCCTGCAGATGCATTCCTCCAGTCTTCTCATATCGTGTATGTATACTACTACTCCTCCCAATAGTACTCGTGCCACTTTGTGTGTCTGCACACACGACGACTGTGAGTTTCACTGGCTGGAGTGCGACGGAGGTGAAGTTGAACAGGACGGGAATATTCCCTGCAGTTGTTTCGCTCGGTCGATATTTATTTATAATTGGCGGCTCCGCAATCGTGCCGCCGCAGACATCGTGTAGTGATTTCTTGGAACATTACGCACTTCTCACAATAAATGTGTTGGATGTAACCACAGAGACACTCGTCACCCCTTTAATGTTAGTAAATAATAATAATAATAATAATGACATGTATACATCTCCTCGTGATCCATCCACACCGTTACCGCCGTTACCACCACGGGCGCCTGCGGAGTTATTATTCCCTGCGGTTGGAACTGCAAACGCCGTGCGACTTGGCTTGTCTGTATACATCATTGGCTTCTGCACAATGATACCAAATAATGTAATTATAGAAATAAATAATAATAATAATAATAATGATACATTTCATGCATTCCTGCGGTCGGTGCAGGAGGTGCGGCTGTACCAGGAGGAGTTCCCGCCCCGTGGCGACGTCACGGTGGCGATCCACAACACATCGCTGCCGCTGGATGCGGTGCCGCGGTTTAACGCGAGTTGTGTTGGCAGCGGCGACGACGTTATTTACATCGTCGGCGGTGTGTCGCTGGCGGCGGGGGGCGGCGGGGGAAGCGAAGGGGGGGCGCCGCTGGCCTCCGTCTCGCAGTACAACGTCCTCACGGGGCAGTTCGTGGAGGCGGGGCTGCTGCTGGACCTCCCCGTCGCCGCCCCCGCCGTCCTCGCGGGCTCGAACCTCGTCTTCATCGCGGGGGGGTACCGCGGGCACACGCAACGAGAGGGGGGGGAGGGAATGATAACAGTGGAGGGGAGGGAGAAAGAGGAGAGGGGACCAGAGGGAGGAGTAGTAAAAGAGGCAAAAGGAGGGGAAGTTGAAGAAAAAGGAATGAAGGAGACGGAAAGAGAGAAATACAAGGAAAAGGAAGAGGAAGAAAAAGAAGAAGACACGGGAGTGCGCGGGGCGAGGGAGGGAATTATTATCAGCGGCATGGTGACGGTGATTGACCCCTCGCTCTTCAAGACAAACATCGGCGCGTACGACAACGCGTGGGACCTCACGTGGCTCGCCCCGCAGCTGCTGATGCACAACCGCACACTCGCCGTCGTCGGCGCGACCCACGAGCGCTCTTACGACAAACTGCAGGTCCGGCCGGACCTCATGCAACGTTATAATAATGTCGAGACGGTGCCCATTCGATTTCCGCCACTGCGAAGTAACGCCGCGGTGTATTCAATGACACGAAATAATAATAATAATAATAATAATGGTTTAAATGTGTTTCTCATTGGTGGTCAAATACCGCCGCCGGATGGTGGTGGAATATCATATGATGTCTTCACGGGCGTGATGACAGTAGAGGACGGTCATGTGCCGGTGAGTGTTGTTGGGTTTCATTATATTTCCTCTGCAGATGATAATTATTTTGATGATTATTATTATCATTATAAAGAAACTAATAATATTAATAATAATAATAATAATTACATGCCTGAAGAAGGAGCAGAAGAAACAATAGCAGAAGTGAGTGGTAGTGTAACTTTATATTCCCCACCGCAAGAGAATTCCATGCACACACGTACACGCACGACATCCCCGTCGATGACTATAACTCCGCCTCTTCCACCACCGCCACCACCGCCGCTGCCGAGTGATTTACCAAACAATGATGGCAACATTACAGTGCTGGTGAATGGATATGAACCGCTGTGGTATAACTTTACATTTAACATTCTTCTCTCGGAGAATTTACTAGATGCATGTCCTGGTCTTGTACAACAAAATAATAATAATAGTAATAATAATAATAATGATAATAGTGGGAGGAGTTCTGTGCAGGAGTCAACATGTCGACTGCGGCTTTCTACATCTCCTTTATGTAATTCCCATCTTTTGGATATTATTAACTTATCGTCCATGAATACACAGATGTATACAATAGATGAACTCAACCCGCGTGCAGTAGACGAGAAGAAAATGGGGAAAACAACATTTGCAGTGGGGCCTATAAAACTCGTGGGTTCTTTACTGCAAGGTATAATAAATATTACAACATATGAAACTCACTGTGATGGTTCAAATTATTCATGCAATAACTATAATAATAATAATAATAATAATAATAATAATAATAATAATGCCCGTGCTTTTCGCCCACGGTGGAGTTATGGGAATGAAACAACGAGAATGTTTTATGAACAAATATTTATATACATATGTTTTTCAAGTGAGACACTAGTTCTCCCCCAATGTGAGAGTGAACTAAAGAGCATGCATGTAAATAATAATAATAATAATAATAATGGAAATATGAAGAAAGGGAAGGTACCATGCACGACCTCCTTCTACACACCGCTGAATGCATACAATCCCTTTGTTCTTTCTCCTGTAACGCACTGGGTGCCTGACGCCACGACTACCACGACGACCTCGACGCTTCCTCCCAGGCCCGGGCCCAATGAAGGAATATCTTTCAGAACAATTGCCCTCATGGCGGTCTCTGCATTTGCCGGCATGAATCTTCTCGCACTTGCATTGCTCCGCATCATGCGGCATTACAAATATAAACAGCTGTTGACTATGGAGGAGAGAGAACAGTTACTCCTCAACTCCTCCGATTATGATGATTATGATAATAATCATAATAATAATAATAATAATAATAATAATAATAATAGAAATAATAATAATAATAATAGAAATAATAATAATGGATATCGTGGTGTTGGTCGCGGTGCCGCAATTCCATCGCACCAAAAACAATCCTTGCTTGATGGCAAATATCGAGTTCTTCACCGCCTCGGCCGCGGGAGTTTCTCCGTCGTGTATTTAGTCGAGCGTGTCCCCAGCGGCGAGTTGTTTGCGCTGAAGTACGTGCAGTGTGCCGACAACGTCGACCGCGTTGAGGCGATGCGGGAGTGCGAGGTGGCGTACACGCTGCAGGGGCACCCGAACATCATTAAACTCGTGGACATGTTCATGTCCTATCGGTTTGATACAAATATCCGTGAAGAAGAGCGGGAGGAACGAGAAGGCGTGAGTGAGGAGGAAGAGGGACGTCAGGAGGGGTTGAATTCACCAACTGGAGCTGTAATAGTACGTGTAGATAAAAATGAAAAAATATATGAAAATAATAATAATAATAATAATAATAATAATAATTTAATAATAATAATAATAATAGTGGCGAGCGGTATTTATCGCTTGTGATGGCGTACCACGCGAAGGGAGATCTTGGGCGCTGGATTCGCCTGCAGAAGTCGGAGCCGATGATTCCCGAGCGAACAATTGTGAGCATTGCCTTTCAATTATTGACCGTTCTGCAGTTCATGCACCAGCACGACCCGCCAATTATTCATAGAGATTTAAAACCAGAAAATATTCTCCTCGATTCTGAAACGACATCACTACCATCATCATCATTAAGACAAAATAATAATAATGAACATAATAATAGATGGGAGGAGAAAACGACGGCCGCGGAGCCGCTTCGCATTGTGATCACCGACTTCGGTCTTTCCCGCATGATGGACAAAACATTCTGCGAGACCGGCGTCGGCTCGCTCCCCTACGTCGCCCCGGAGTGCTGGCAGCGGCGGTACTCCACCAAAGTCGACATCTGGGCGGCGGGGTGTATTCTGTACGCGGCCTGCGCGCGGCGGGTGGAGAGCGACAACGTGAAGGTGATGTTCAGCGAGTGCGGCCGGCCGGAGTTCAAGAGGAAATTATTAAATGAAATAATTCACGTCTACGGCTACAGTGCGGCGCTCGCGGCGTTCATTGTGTTCCTGCTGGAGCCGGACCCGCTGCGGCGGCCGAGCGCGGAGGAGGCGCTGCGGTGCATTCGGAAGAAGAAAAGAAGTACAGCAGAAGAAGAGGAAGGGCGGGGCGACGCTTCTGAAATGATGGTGCCGGTATATAAAGAAGAAGAAGTGGAAGAGGAAGAAAATAATAATAATAATAATAATAATCATAGCAGTTCAATGTATACTAGTCATGCGGTGCTGTCAAAGGAACGAGGCAGCGAAGAAAAAGAAAAAGAAGACGTGGGGACGGAGACGACGCATGTAGACACCGGTCCGTGCTCACGCGTATGCTCCTCCCATAGTCGTCACGAGCGGGACGAGGGAGAAGAAAAAGAATTATCATCAACATTAACCACGCACAATAATAATAATAATAATAATAATAAATCATCGTCTGCAAATAAGAAAGAGCTGCGGCGCCGCAAACTGGAGCAGTACTTCGGGGCAGTAGCGGCGGACAGTCAACACTGCGACTTCTTCATTGCCGATGAGTCGCCGTCGCTGCGGACTCTCTCTGAAGTGTCTGTGGGTAAATCATCGAGTGTACATAGTCTCACGGGAGACAGAAATAATAATAATAATAATAGTTCATTGTTGGCAAATGTAATTTCTGAAGTAACACGAGTGAGTAGTAGACAAGAAGAAACTACAACTCCGTCTGGTGAAGAGAAGAGAGTAAATATTAATATTAATAATAATAACAGTAGTGGTGGTGGTAGGAACAGTAATGCAGAGAGTTAAAAACATATAATTATTAACAGTGTAGAGGACGCAGTTGAATGACGTGCAGCTGATGTGATGAAATTCTTTTTTTTCTTTTTCTTTGTTTGTTTTGTTGTTGTTGTAATGCGTGTCTATTCAGTTTTCCTTTCCCCTCCCCTCATCATCCTTCCCTGTTTGCTTTTACTCACTAGTCTATATCTATGGATCTTTTTATGTATGTGTGTTTTGTTTGCTTGTATTATTATTATTATTATTATTAGTGAAGAAGAAGAAGGTGGAGGTCCCTTTGCGTTTGCTTTTATTATTATTTTTATTATTCTTTATTTCCCCCCTTATTATTATTATTATGATTGGCTGAATGTATTATATATTTATATATTTATATATTTCTTCATATCTCTCTTTTTTCTTTTCTTATTCTTCTTAATGTTTCTCCTGCGTGTATTTATTTATTATTTATATTTACATGGCACGCAGCTTCTAGAGAAGTGCACCACAGTGAAATAAGAACACACACACACAAAAAAAAAAAGTTATTGTTTGCTTTTGTTGTAGGAGTTTCTTTCTTTTTTTTTTTTGCTTTTGTAGTGAAAACAAATAAAAAGAAAGGCGCTGCGGTATCGCAGCAAACACACACAATTCTGTTGTATTTAGTTTTCCTTCGTCTCTTCTTTTTGTTCGTACTGTTTCTTTTCCCACAAATTCTCCCTCTCTAGTTTTCTCTTTATATATCTCTGCACACATGTGGCCAGTCCTCATCACATTCCTCTTACTTCTCCTACCACAACTCTCCCACGCTTCTACTAATTATTATAATTATAATAATACCACTGGAGATGGTAAATATTATTATTCCGTGCGCACAGCTGGCGGTGCGTGGGCCCCCTCCGCCGCCCGCCTGTCGGTTGGCCGCGCCCACGCCGCGGTGGTCGCCGCGGGGGGAAATTTAATCGTCGCCGGCGGCTGCGGGGACGAGTGGTGCGGCCGCCAACAGAGCGCCGTCGACGTCATCGACCCGCAGCAGCGGCGGCCCCCGCGGTCACTGCGGCTGCCAGTCGACGTCTGCGAGGGAAGTGAGGGCAAAAAAGGAAACGAGGAGGAGGGGAGATGTGTGCCGCTGCTGCTGTCGGGGCCGAGTTTTATTGTGCGGGTGGATGACATGAATGAGAGCGAAGAAAATATTAATAATAATATTAATAATAATATTAATATTAATAATTACAGTGGAGGAGAAGAGGAGGATTATTTTTCTTTTTATGTTGTTGGCCCGTGCAGTTATTACTTCCCCGAGCGGCAGGGGTCGCTGAATGCACCACACGTGTGGCAGCAGTACACACACATATGGCGGCTCTCCAGCAACTTCTCCCGCGTGGTGGATAAATATAATATTCACGCAACCGTGGGAGGAAGAGAAGAAGAAAATAATAATAATAATAATAATGGAGGGAGAGAAATTCCATTTAGAGCAAACTCCACATGTACTTCGCGCGGAAATTTTATTTTTATTATTGGCGGTGTCGACATGGTGACGGGGGAGACGCTGGCGACGGTGGACGTGTACAATGTAAAGACGCGGGAATATATCCCGCATGTGTACAGACTGCTCTCGCCCGCGCAGAACCCACTGGTGACTGTAGATAATGAGTTCATTTATGTAACGGGTGGAATAAGAAAATATAATATTAGAAATAATAATAATAATAATAATAATGAGATAAATTGTGGAAATATAAAAGATGAAGACTATGAGAAGAACAACACGGGCAATAATAATAATAATAATAATTCATCTTCCACGACGTTTGTGATGTGGTGTTCATTGGATACTGTGCAGGTTGTTTTATTATATGATGTCGATCTGTATACATCTTCGTTATTAAGAAATAAAAGCGAGGAGGTAAATGATGATCATGTGTGGAGGTTACCGTCAAATCCAGAGTTACTTAGAAGCAACATCATTAATAATAATAATAATGGTTTAAATGAACATAAGAAAAAATATTTGTTTGTGTTCAATGGGAAGTTATGTCTCTTGATGAACTCAAGTTTTGTGAATTGTCTCGACGTTGAAAAAATATTTCTCCATCGCAATAATAATAATAATATTAATGAAGATAATAATAATAATAATAATAATAATAATATTAATATTAATAAAGATGTATCTTCGTGGTATTCACTCTCCACTGTTTCCACATCGTCACTCCCCGTGCACACATCAACGCCGTACGCGTTCCCAATCTCCGGCGGTTTGTTGGGGTCTGTCCTCACACTCTTTGAATTCGGCGGCTTCAACAACATCCATGAAAATAATAATGAAAATATTAATAATAATGAAAATATTAATAATAATAAAAATATTAATAATAATAATAAAGATGGAAATAATGGCTCTTATGTATCTTCATATATTTTCTACAAGACGAGTGAGTTGGCGATGACGTCGGTCCCGACGTTAAGCTCCGTCCTCCTGCAGAACCAAACACTCCGCCTGTTGCTGTCGCCCCCGCAGGAGGGATTCGTCCGCCTGTCCCCCGACCCGCTCTGCGTGGGAACTCTGCAGGGGACGCAAGACGTGCGGGTGCGCAGAAATGTCTCCGAGGCAACAGTGGCGGAGTTCGTGCTGTGGAATGAAAGTAGACATGTGTACGTGTGCTTCGCGAACTACCCGATTTGGCTGCCGGATGTATCTAAAAATAACAATAATAATAATAATAATAATGAAAATATTAATAATAAAAGGAGGAGGACTTTTTTATTTACGCCGATTACGTTTACGCCGTTTCAAATCCGTCACTCGATACAACCGATTGACCCCACAGACGATGGGGGAAAGAAGGACGGTAATTATTATTACACCGGTATACACGTGAGTGTGAGTATTATTGTAGGGATGGTGGCGGTGAGTTGTTTGGCGTTTTTGTTCGTTCGCCTGTTGCACCCGGGCGGGTACCACAGTGATGATTATATTATACGACTGCTCTCTGATGAAGAAGAAGAAAATGAAAATAGTAATAATAATAATAATAATACTAATAATACTATGAGTATACATGCGAGGAGGAAGAAGTGTGAAGCTGTGAGTATCAAAGTACATAATAACGACAGTAATAATAATTATAATAATTATAATCGTGGTGACAAGTATAGAGAGCGGGATTGTTTGGCAAAGAACACAGTTCACGACTCGCGCTATAATATAATCCGCCGCGTGGGGGCGGGATCGTTCTCCACCGTGTACTTGGCGCGGCGCAAGAGTGATGGGAGGATGTACGCATTGAAGTACTTACACTGCCGGGATGACCGGGAGCGGCTGGCGGCGCTGCGGGAGTGCGAGACGGTGAGTGCGCTGCAGGGGCACCCGAATATAATTCGTCTGGTGGAAATGTTTATGAATTATGAATTCGATGCGAGAAATATTAATAATATTAATAATAATATTAATAATAATAATAATAATATTAATATTTCTCATGTAAATGGAATAGAAGGAGAGGAGAGGAGAAATATGATGCCCGCGTGTATACAGCAGCAGCAGTCTGTGGGAATAAACAGGAGAGTTTTTATTGAGGAGCAGACGACTAAAATGATGAAGTTTAATAATTATTATAATTATTATAATACTCCGCCACCACGTGTAGTTATGACATTAGCAAACCAACCGCAGCAAAGGGAAGAAGAAAAGGAAAAGGAGGAAAAGGAAGTAATTTCATGTATACATGAAACGGGCGAGAAACATAGTCCACAGGGAAATAGTCATGTATTATTATCATCACAGCAACAACAACAACAACGTGAAGAAAATATTAATATTAATAATAATATTAATAATAATAATTTGATGTCTATTCCACTAGTGCAGCAGCAGCAGCAGAGAAGAATTTCTGGATTTTATGCTCCCAGACAAGAACCATCATCACTTCTACCAAATAATAATAATAATAATAATAATAATAGTGGTGGTGGTGGATTACATTATAATAATTTCTCTCAGATTCCATCAGGCGTTAAGAAAGAAAATACGTTCATTCCTTGCAAGCGAACGTCATATGCGCCGCAGGGGGGAATTCACTACACCGACTTTGACGTCTCATTCGCAAAAGTCAATCAATCTCTTAATGATATTAAACAAGAAAAAGAAAAAACAGGGGCAGAGGCAGATGTCTCTGCGGCTTTGCACACACGAACATACATACAGCCGTCCTTGGGAACTATACAATACACAAACTTTATGTCCAAGCCGAAGCCCACAGCAGACGCCATACAGTACGCTCGCACAGCAAAGACACATGAAGATAAAATTCATCTTTCCAAACCGCAGGACTTGTCATCGTCGTCGTCATCTGGCAACAATGTGATTACGGTGAAGCATAGAAGTGGGCTTGTGACGACTGTGGATGGGAAGACATCGCAGGTCACATGTACGCAGCCAAACCCACGAATTCTTCAAAAAGAAGAGAGTAGGAATAATAATAATAATAATAATAATAATAACCCAGAGATGCATCATCCACATCAAGAGAGACGGCAACAGAGGGCGGAAGAAGAAGAGATAGTGAAGGAGCACTGTACACGTGACAATATCAGGGAAGCTCTTGCAAGGCAGCCCGTTATAAAATCCCCCTCACACAAAGTGAGCCCACCACCACTTGGGACGTCAGACGCGGGCCCCGTGCATACACGATATTTATGCATCGTCATGGACTACCACCCGATGGGCGATCTCTCTGGATACATCCTGCGCCACTCCGCGAAGCATAACATGAAACTACGCCGCCAACTCGAGGAGGAAAAGAGGGCGCGTGTTATTAAATTGAATGAAGAACAACAACATCAGCAGCAGCAGGCGAAGCACTCACTGCAGGACATGTCAGCAACGTGGATTCCCTTGTGCTCGGAAAACTCCAGCGGGAGTCTCTCTATATTTCGCCCAGGGAAACTCTCGCGGGAATTTAGTTATGAGTCGCGGCCGCATTCATCGGCGGAGCGGTTGAGCGGGGTGTCGCGTAATGCAACGGCGGGAACATCAAGTGGAAGTAACGAAGAAAATCTCATGGGAGGAGGTGGAAACAACGCCAATAATAATAATAATAATAATAACTATATGGTTGATAAAGACTGCGAGACTGAGTTTGCGATGCGTGGGAATGCGCTGACAGAGCCGCAGCTTCTCTCCATCGCCTACCAACTCGCCTCGGTGCTGCGCCACCTGCACGCGCAGTCGCCGCCGATTGTGCACCGCGACCTGAAGCCGGAGAACATTCTCATTCACAGTGGCCCGCCGCCGCATGATTCTGCCGACAAGTATACATGCAACAACAATAGTAATTATTATAATTATAATGATATTGAGGAGGATGAAGAAGGCGTGGTGGAGGTGGAGGTGGGCAGTCCCCACGATGAGTCCTCCCCAGCACGGAACCATAACGCACCTCCCCCGTCTTCTTCACCCAGTCGCCGCGTGGAGTATTCAAACAAACTCACCGCGGGCTTCGTCCCCATCGTCGTGACGGACTTCGGCCTCGCCTTCGCCCTGGAGGACCAGCGCAGGGCGACACGCGGCGGCGGCACGCGGCCGTACATCGCGCCGGAGTGCTGGGCGGGGCAGACGTCCACCGCGAGCGACGTGTGGAGCCTCGGCTGCCTCCTCTACGCCGCCGCCACCGCCCGCGTCACGCTCCGCAGCGTGCGCATTATGTACGAGGAGGCGAAGCGCGAGGGGTTCGCGGCGATGGTGCTGAACGACATACTCGCGGAGAACTACTCGCTGGCGTTTGCGAGTTTTGTTGTGTCGTTGCTTGTGGTGAACCCGAGGAATAGACCGTCGGCGGAGGTGGTCCTGCAGTGCTTCATGGTTGAGGGGGGCGTTGTGCGGTTTGATCCAAACTGTCCATTCTTTAGTAATGTTCTCAATCTGTAAAAGAAGAAGAAGAAGAAGAGAGAGAGAGAGAGAGAGGGAAGTAGATAAAAATGCGGATGAATTACTCTCTTTTACTTGGCATATATATATATATATATGTGCTTCGGGAGGTTATTGTGTATCTATGGGGTTTGTGTTTGGTATCCTGTAGTACGAATGTGAAGAGAAGAGAAAAAGAAAAAAAGAAGAGGAAGTGTGGTGTGGTGTAGTCTGGAAGTGAGTGAAAAAAAAAGAAAAAGAAAAACAATGTATATATAACTGGAAGTGAAAATGGGTATAAATGAGGAAATGTGGGAATATATATCTTTTCATATATATATATAGTGCATGTATTGATGTGTCTGTAAAACATCAGCAGAAATAAATCCCATGAGAAAATATTACTGTTATTATTTTGTTGGTTTTCGTATTCCCCTTTTTTTCTTTATTTATCCTCTTTTTTTTTTTGAATGACGAACAAAATTCGAACAAAAAACAAAAACGAAAAAAATAAATAAATAAATAGAGGATGTTGGAAGCGAAGAAGTATGTGAAGTGAGTTTTCTTTCTCGTTTTTATTAACATAAAATGAGTTCTGTTGTATTTGCTCTCTTTGTATTATTATTATTACGTACTGGTGTGAGCTTTCACTTTATGTCGTTGCGTTGTGCCTCCACTTCCTTTGGCACTCAGTGTCTAGAAAAAAAGAAAAATAAACGAGCGCTCTTGTTATCGTTGTTTTATGTGTATGATTCTCTACGCATCTGGTTTTTCTTTAATAATAATAATAATAAATAAATTTGCTTACATGTATGAGGATTCTAAATGTAGGTGAGGGAATTGTTGTGTGTATTTCATTTCTCCTCCTCTCTTTTTCTCTTCTTTTTGTCTTTGTTTCTCTGTGGAGGGAATAGGCAGAGCACGAGTAAAAGGAGAAAAAGGGGAGGAAGAGTTGTGGGGGAAAAGAGAAATAAGAGATCCAACATACATCCAATTGGGGAGCATTACGTTGTTGGTATCTTTGCATTTCCCTTCCATCCCTCTCTCTCTCTCTCTCTCTCTTTCTTTTTAGAATATAGCAAAAGAGTTGTGGGGAGTGTTTGTAGCGAGATTCCCACATACATTACATTACACTATACATCTATCGCCTTCAAGTAATAGACGGAGAGAATAATAATAATAATAATAATAATAATAATAAACATCAAAGAAGTCATTTATTTATTTGATTTTAATGTTTCACTGTAGTCATCGTCGTAGAGTGTCTCTCACGGCAGCATTATTACTATCACATCATCGTTCTCAGCAAGAAACTATTAATAATAATAATAATAATAATAATAATAATAATAATAATAATAATAATAAATCATCGTCATCGCCGCCGAGAGAGTCCTGGGAGTTTATCCCCACGCCCGAGCACCGCAGCCTCGTCCTGCTGCTCTACCGCAACGTGCTCAAGGGCCTGATGCGCTTCAAGAGCGTCCGCCGCCGCAGCATGATCGCCTACTGCCGCATTGCCTTCCGCCGCCGCGGCCTCGCGACGGAGAAACTGCTCATCGACGAGTGCGTGGAGGAGGCGCGGCGGGCGGTGTACGTCCTCGCGAAGCACGACGGCCTCACGCGCACGCGCTGCTACGAGTTCGACAGCATGGGCATCCCGCCCGACACCGGGCAGGACGTGGCGACGTACATGGAGGAGGTCTACGACCCGGAGCTCAGCCGGCAGCAGTTCCGCCACTTCGAGGACGTGCGGCCGGGGCGGGAGCACGAGCACCAGCAGCGCGGCCTCGGGCCGACGAGCGGGGGGCACCACTGGCGGCAGCAGACAAGCTCGACGGGGTACAAGGTGGAGATACGCGAGGAGGATAAAGTGATGCGGCCGCCACCACCCCCTACAATGGAATGATAATAATAATAATAATGACGAACGAGTGTATAGATGGAAGGGGAGAAGGGGGGGTATTCTTATTTGTGTTTCTTTGATTGATTGTATATATAACAATGTTGGTTTAATGATTCTCTGACTAATTTTTGCTTCTTTTTCGTTGTTGTTGTTCCTCTTCGTTCTTTTTCGGTTCCTTGATACTTGTTTTCATTTAGTATGTAATATACACAGAGGACGTAAGTGAAAGAAAGAGAAAGGGAGGAGGAAGAAAAGAGGGAAGGAATATAATAACGATAACTCAAGCTATCGTTCTTGTTTGTATTATTGATTGCTACTAAAAAAAAAAGGAAGAAAAAAAAACTATACACGTACGTATGGAAATGCAAAGTGATAGTCAACGAGATAGACGTCAAGAAGATTCGTGTATAATTATACATTCCTTGTTGAGCTTAGAAGAAGAATTAGACAAAGACAACAAGAGCAACGAGAATAATAATAATAATAATAATAAAGAAGGACAAGAGGGCGAGGAATATATTATTCCCACCACCGCATCGATGTCGTCGCTGCCCTATGAACTCAAGCCAAAAAGAGTCAAGGGATTTTTCAGTAAATTCCCCAGAGCGCATTTCTCTGTTCAACACGTCGCCTCCGACGATGATAACGTCCGGCAGCAGTCCCTCTCCTCCAGTCATGCTGAAAGTGTTGTCAATAAAAGAAGAATAAATTTCACAGATCTTTCTGAGCGTTGCAATTCAACAGGAAAGTCTACAGACATGGCGTTGAAAACACAGTCGGACGTCGCGAAGACAGTGGAAGAAGTGCTCCCCACGTCAAGGCCCTCATCAACAGCTGCGGTTAATGTGAAGGTGGAGGGAGTTACACCAACAAAATCATTACATCAAAACTCGCATACATGCAGTACATCAAATTTGGAGGTATTAGAGATACCGGCATGTTTTTCCTTCTCTTTGAGGTCGTCGTCAGGGAGGGAGGTTTTGCTCAAGGAAAAAAATTCTGCTGATATTAAACCTCACGATGGAAAAGACACGGAAAGGAAGAGAAGGAAGGATAAAAGGAACGGAAGAAAGCGGCCTCCGAAGAGTGATACCCATTCATGTGGGTCTGTAAGTTTTATCGCAGCTTGCTGTGATGATGCCTTTGAAAGAAGTTCGTCCCCCCTCACGTCATTATTAGAGTTAAATCACTCGCGGACACTGAGGCCCTCGCAAAAGGGTAGTGGAACAGGAGGAATGTATTCTCACGAGAGCATAAAGTGGGGGAGAAACAGTGATGGTGATGATAATAATAATAATGATAATAATATCATATTTTCACGGAGCAAAAAAGCATTGGGCGGAATCCCCTTGCATGACAAGAACGGTAGTATGGTTAGCTCCTCTGAATCGGAACTTATTGCGAGAACGTGTTGGATGAATGACGTCTCTTTTTTATGCGACTCACGGTCACGCCACTTAGCATCAGAGCCGTGGTCTAGTCGCATACGTGGAACGGCGAATGTGAATGGACGTGAGTTAACACCCACTTGGAAGGAGCCGAGGAAGAAGAAGGAAAAAAAGGAGTGCTCCAACTGGGCTAAGAATTTCATGCGAAAAGTATCTATTCATGACGCGAAGAAGGACGATAATAATAATAATAATAATAATAGTAACGGTAATACTACTCATAGCGTTGGTGGGACCAAAGAGCATAGCGATAAGAAGCGGAGCGACGATGAAGACAATCATCATCATCGCAGCAGACTCTCACGCGTGTTTCATATATTCTCTAAGAAAGAAGAGAAGATGCGACCGCCGCCGCTGAGTGTTGTTCCACTGCAGTCGTGCAGCAACACGTCGGCCATAGTACGGTACAACGCAAACTCCTTCAAGTCTGTCATGACGTCATCGCAGCAAAGCTCCAGGAACTCACGTTTCTCAAAGACATGCGATACACCTTCCTTCTCAGAGCATGCAGAGGGAGTGGATCTACTTAGTCGTGCAAGGAAAAATAATGGATGTAATAATTCAAAGACATGCACTGATCGTAGCAGTTGTGGATCGGGGACACATCGTGGGTCTTTATCTACAAGTGTGGTTGGAATGAATGTGTCTACCCCAGTAAGAAATTTTTCGCCGCTAATACCGTTTAATATTACATATTCCAATAATAGCGTGATGGATGATATGGATTAGCAGTTGAGTGTCCGATTCGTCTTGGGAATAAAGAGAAATTTTCTTGCATTTTTCTTGCAGAGCAACAGTATTAATATTAATGACAAAAAATACCAACCACAACAGACCATGCAGAATGGTTTAGAAGGGAAAAGTGAATAGGAGCAAAATCAAGTGAGCATTTGTGTGTACACATTCATATGTATGTATGTATTTCTTCGTTCTTATATGCCATCTCTGTGATGGTCTCATTGCTTTTACTTTTAACAGATATATTCTTCTTATACCTGTGCCTACCCAACACCCCCCACTCCCCTTCTCACACATTACACTCCTGTGCATATAAAATATGTGTGTAGGGGAGATATTTTCTTTTAAGTGAGAAAAAAAAAAAAGAAAACGTTGGGTAGGGGGAAAAGCATTGAAAGTGTTCTTCTTGTATTTTTCTTAAATGTAAAAAAGAAAAGAAATATTAGGGATTACTATTTTTGTTTTTCCCGAATCAGTTTTTTTTTGTCCCCATTGCAGTTTATAATCAGCGCATTTCGCTCCTTCTTTTTTTTTCCTGTGTTTTTGTCCATTGTTATTGCGTAAATTGCACACCTTAAATTGCTGTTTATATTATATATATATATATATATATATATATATATATATATATGCATTTATGTATACATGAGAGTTGGAGTAAGAGAGAGAGAGAGAAGAAGAAGAAGGTTTCTGTGTCGTGCAATTCAGTTCTTGCTTTCATATTTGTACAGAAGCCATATCACCGCTGCAAAGTGTTTCCTTCTTCTCCGTGACACTTCGTACTTTCCTCTGGATGAATGCATATTATTATATCACTCCCCCTTCTCTCTTTTCCTTCTCCCATTGGTGTGCTGTGTAGTCAGCGTGGTGTATTTGGACCAAGTCACACAGTCACCGAACGAAAAGAAGAGCGGATAAACTAAAATAAAGAAAAAGAAAAAATGTCCGAGGAGCCAAGGGTCGCCAAGATCACGCGGCGCCGCAGGGGCGGAGACGATGCCGACGAGCCGGCGCCGCAGGAGACCGCCGAGCAGCCGAAGCGGGCCGCCCGCGCGAGGGCCCCGAAGGCGGCGGAGGTCGAGCCCGAGGCGATGCCGTCGCTCCACACCGACCCCGCGGCCCTCGGCGCTGAGGCGGCGGCGGTCATGGACGCGGGCGATCGCTCAGCCGCCGCCGCACATCCCCCCGCCGGCGGGGCCGCCACGAATATATTTGAGATCGCGTACGACGCCTACACCGCCGCCGACCTCTACGCGCTGCTGCGGCGCCTCACGCGGCAGGAGGTGGAGAAGCGCATGGTGGAGCACGAGCAGCAGCTGCAGGAGAAGCAGCGCGGCCCGCAGGTGGAGCGATTCCTAGACGCCGCGGCTACTGTTACTAATAACAATAATAATTCAAAGGGAGATAGTAGCAAGGCGGCGGAAGAGATGTGCGGGTACAACTACGGCGCGATGCTGGGCCGCCTCTTCGCCGCGCTGAACCGCAACAAGGAGAGCAGCGCGATGACGGAACCGAACAGACTCCCCGAGCCAAAATTGGAGAAGATCGGTAAGAAGAAAGTAATTATCACGAACTTCGGTCGCATCTGCCAGGCCTTCCACCGCCCCATCGAAGATGTGAAGGACTACATCGAGAAGGAACTATCCGTCAGCGGTAACCTTGACAGCAACGACGCGCTGATTCTCAAGTACGAGATTCAGAAGTCAACGGCGTTTGATAAAATTTTATACAAGTACCTCGATGAGTACGTGAAGTGCAATTCATGCCACAGGATCGATACAACTCTCACAAAGACAGGGCGGCGTCTGGAGCTCAGGTGTAACTGGTGTACCGCCACACGCTCTGTGCAGGCCGTTGGCTCTGCTACGTACAGTGCACAGGTAGGCAAGCGTTCGAAGGCAAGGCTCCAGGCCATGACTCTCTAAAAACATAAAACTGCAAGAATTTATAAATATATATATATATATATTTTAAAAAAGAATGAATGATTGATGATGGTGATAAAGTGGTGGAGTGTGAGGAGTAAATTGCGACGGAAATATATCGACGCACTTGCTTTATTATTAAAACAAGATGAAGGAATAGGGAGGATATTACTACTGATAAGAAGGGGAAGTAACAAAAAGAGGGAAGGAAAGAATAAAACGTGATAAAACATTGTGTTGTGTTTGTCACTTCAAGGGGAACACAGAAAAGGAAAGAATATCCGAAAGACATATCAAAGAGAACCACGAGAATATGAATGTGATAACTGCCTTCCTTCCGAACACCGCAATTCCTATAAACCTCTCTCTCTCTCTTTCTTCTATGTTTTCATGAAAATTCGTATTTTCCTCTTGATGTCACGTCGTATTATGTGTGCCTTCCACTTCACTCTTTTCTCTTTCCTTCTTTCTTTGCTCTCATCCCACCACGCTGTTCTTCGTGATCAGTGGGCTGTGCAGTCAGGGAAAAGACTTAAACGAAGAAAAAACTTAATAAAGAGATCGAATAGTTTGTGAGGTGTGTCCATTGCCAATGCTGCGGCGTTCGTCCCTGCGCTACATGTGGCTTGGCGGTAGTGCGTCTTTGCCGGCGCTCGGCCACGACGTGCGGCCCGCGACCGGGAAGTACGTCAACGTTGTGCCGCCGACCGACATTCCGAAGAGCATCGCCGCCGGATCGCTGCCGCCGGAGGCAAACGTGGCGGCCGTGCAGCCCGTCCCGCACATGTTCTACAGCAAATGGAGCCGCGCGCTGCGTAGCGACATCTACGATGAGCTTCTGAAGCTCCCACTGCGGTACAAACTCCACGACTTTTCCAGGCTTTCCCCACCGGCCTCCTCTACACAGGCATCATTGTCATCATCATCAACGCAGCAGCAGCAGTGGGATTTGGGAGTGATGGGTAGGGAGTCTTCCGTGGGGTACTTGCCGCCGCTTGGCCCGGCAGACCCACTTGACACAATTCCATTTTTTGTACATCGAAACAGCAACGGCTTCTTGCCAGGGAAAGTGTATTCGATGAATGCACGCAATCTGATGCCGGCGTTCTTTTTGCGTATCCAGCAAGTGGAGGGAGATATCTTCCGATTCGAGGAAGAACTGCTGAAGATCTTTCCGACGAAAAAAATATTTGTGCGCAGTCATAGTGTCTACGTCTACAACGTGGGGATAGATGGGCGGATGATTCTGCACCATTGGCTCCTCGGATTGGGCTTTTGATGCTCGGAAAGGATATGGAAAGGGAGCTTATTGGTGTATTTGAATATATTTCTTTTTTTTTCTCTCTGTGCGTACTGTTGATGTTGTTGGTATGCTGGAACATAGTAGTAGATGGTGGCGGATGATATTATTACTGCTCTCTCACTCTGGTGATATTGGCTTCTTTTTTCTCTCCCCTACTCTTCTTCCTCCTTGATCCTTGTATTGGGTACATACACCAGATAAATACAAAACAGAAAGGAAAGACGTTTAGATAAATCGAGCAGTTGCCGCTGCTGCCGCAATTTTGATCATTTGGTGGGTGTTTGTTAGCCGTTTTCCCCTTTTAGTAGTCTCTTGTCTTTCAAACCAATGTCAGTTACTTTACTCGTGTGTTCCATTGCGCTGCTCTTTCACCCTCGCTTCGCTGAGGCCGCGAAATACCCGTGGCAGACACTTCCACCCGCCCAGCCCAATCCCACCTCCCCAATCGTGTACCCAAAGGGAACTATACATTATACTCTCCAAGGTCACGGGACAACTCCGGTTTCATTCCTTGATAAGGCATGGTATATTGGATTCGTGCTCATGGCCGTCGGCATGATAGCCCTGTATGGGATTTTAATTCTGGTGGTACGTTGCTGGTTCCGTTCGTCAGAGAAGCCAGACCCAGCAAACGATGTTTACAGAACTCCACAGCCGCAGCAGCAACGATGTTTCGAAAATCCACTGGGTGGTAATTCCATGCATTATGAGACCAGCGACAGTGTTTTTTTTTTCTGAGTCAGCTATGTGTGTCTATATATATATATATATAGTTAACTCCTTCCATTCTTTCTTTGTTTGAGTAGAGTGTGAAGAAGTTAACTTGTGTGTTTTTGTGTTTTTTCCTTCCCCCCCCCCCCCCTTACTCTTTCATTTTTTGGCTTGTCTCGATTTCCTTTTTCTTTAGTTTATTGTAGGGCATCGTTATAAAATACAAGCAGTGTGAACTGTTAGTTCTGTTTCTCTATCTGTAACCAGAGGGACGTGTAGGAGGAAACTCAGTAACTACGAGATTACATGTACAGAGGAAAAATCGTTACAAAATAAGTCATATACATATACTACTTATCTCTACTTTGTATAACGCAATTCTCTCTTGCTGTGTGTATTTTACGTACAACTTCTTTTTCGCTCTTGCCCATCCCTTATGTATTCTCATCTTTTCTTCCTTTTTTCTCTTTTTTTGGTTTCTTTCCTCTATTGACACCCAAACACGCACACGTGTATGTATGTATGTGTACATCCCCTTAGAGTAGAATAAAATACATATAAATTGTATCTGGGTGATCTGCGAGGAGAAAAAAGAAAAAGAAGACGCTGTTGAAAGACTTCAACTGGATGCTCTCACTCACGTACGCCGTGTTTCTTTCCGCCGCGCTGTTAACGTATGCAATGACTGTTGCCCTCTGTCTGTGGCATCTCTCGGTGACACGGCAGGCCCAGAAAGAGATGCGGATCAACTTGGTTGCCAGAGACTCAGACCAAATATCGCACCTTAGCCCTCATCAGAGTCATCAAAAAGACTTTGTCCGTTGATTTTTTTTTGCCTTTTTCTTGTTTTTTTTGTTTTTATTTTTTGTCTTTTCCTCAACCTTTTTGTTACTTACATGAGTGGGATATGCAAAGCAGCAGTCATCTTGGGTTAGTTCTCGTTCATCAGGATACACGGTGATGAGTAGACAACATCGAAAATGGGAAACCCCCGATTTTTATGATTATTCACGTAATAGAAGGATGTGAGTGTTAATTGCATATATACCTGTTCTCTTGATAACATAATTAATGGCACTAAAGGAGTAAAATACGTGGGAGTCCACGAAAAGAATGTGCCCGAGGGGAAATCTATCTACATTGCTTTGGGGTGTTGAATCTTTTGTATTACTTGTTGTATACCCTGGCGAAGCCGGCCACCTCTACGTGGTGCCAGGGACCAGTGCCCTCTCCAAGGGGAAGCCAGGAGCCTGCAACCGTGCCTTGGGTGCGGTTAATGGCTCTTGGCGTCGGCAGGCGGGTCTGGGGTAGCGCTGTGTTTGGGAGGCCTGAAACAAAACGAAGGTTAGAACTGCTCCACAGCTACGCGTCCCTGCGCGTAGCGCAGTGGAATGTGGGGGGGGGGGCTCACGCAGGCGAAAAGGATCCTGTCGGAGAAGCCCCTTTAAACGCTGCTCGGTGATGTGGTTCGACATCATCGTATAGAAGGATAGTTTGAACAATAACAACCTTTATGGTTTGGTGGCGCCACATGCGTAGTGACAGAACTGGGTATGTTTGAAAAAAGGGAAAAAAACTTATTGTATTTATCCTACTCTTGTTTCTGTATTTGACGCCAGACTCTACTTGCGTTTAGGTGGATTCTTATTTAGATTTCTTTAGGCGTTCCCCAGTTAGACTTAATGTTATCTTCCCAACGCTGCTCGTACCGCATACCGAACCGCGATGAGGCGTGTTGGGGGATACCCTCGCTAACACGGCTGCCAAGGAAGGCCTCGTTATGTTTCAATTCGCGCATAGTACCCTAACGGAGTGCGTGCCAATAAGGTCGAAGTGAGCATACCCTCCGCTTCGGAATTAGAACGAGAAGTTCTGGGCCCCACCATGACGAAGTCAGGCAACTAGGAAGTGAGGAAAAGTCGTGATAGTGATTCAGCGCAATAGCTTGAATTGTGACTACAATAGGGCACCCGCCAACATTGAAATACCAGCACCAAGCGCTGCCCGAAGGGACGGCGATCGTGAAGCAGGATCCTCAAGCAAAAGAAGAAGCCGTGCCCCAACGCGCAGCCTCAGTGGAATATAAGCTTAATGCCAACCAAACGGCGACAACACAACAAGAGCAAAACATTTTTCTTAACAAATGGCCAACGAGAAAGCACATCTTAACGCACGCTAGGAGTCAATAGAAAAGAAATAAGGCACCCCTCGCCTCCAAAGAGAAACCCCTTGGCAACCGAGCACGGCACACACAAGTACGGCAAGAGGTTCCCGTCGCCCCTACAGGCGGAGTTGGGACACCAAGAAGGGACCGGGTTTTTGTCCACCCGTACGCCGGTCTTCCGCCCGCTCCCATGAAGAACTTCACCGCACCCCCACGCCAAGCCAGCAACCCGGAGGGATGCGCGGGGACCTTCCACCAGGCGTTGCAAATTTTGCGGGTTGGAAGCCGCCAAAGCCGGCTACGGCCACGCACATTTTTCCCGAGAAGGCGCGCGATAATTGCAACAACAGGACGGCGACTTTCACACCGCACGCCGTTTCCTCGCGGATGCCCAGGAAATTGGAAGGAGGCATTTCAGGCCTCACCTTGGCTATACGGGGTGCGTTTTGATAGTAGGACAACTCCTGTCCAGGGAAAAATGCGGCCTCTCCAGAAAAACAAAAACTTCCCTGAAACCCGCGGAGAAGCCTAAGGCAGCCGGCATCCGTAGGCAGCCGACCGCCACCCTGAAGGTAGAGAAAACGGATTTTGACGGATGCCCCATAACGCCCTCCTCCTCCACCGACCGCTAAATGTGATATTTTTCGTTTTCCTCCTTACCTGTGTCCGAAGCCATTTCCCGCCCCATTTCTTTCATTTGTCCCCAGAAGTTCTTTCCTCGGCTTCCGCCCTACAACCCTCCTTCTCAGCCTATGCGCGCTGCACGTGGAACTGCGAAGTTGCCATTTTTCGTTGCAGCCGCACGTGGCTGTTTCCACACACCGCGCGCCCTGTTCACAAGCGGCGTTATTTGAGCCCATCCGCGGAAACCTTTCCCAGACGACCCTTTTCCCGTACTAAACCCGAAGCTTGCCGCTGGGCCAGCACTCGCTTCTGCGGGATTTCTGCCCCACGCCTGGACGCCGGCTTGTTGTCACGCTGCGGCCCGGGACCCGTGAAAACGAACCGGCGCGACCAAAAATGCGTGGGGACCACTCTACGTCCTCGCCCGGGCGCCTTGGCAACAATGCCGGGGCATGGCGCTGGCGCGCGCCGAGGCAAAAACGACACCCAGCCGCCGCCCGAGGTGGAAAGCATCCCTTCCCGCCCTTTTACCCCTCGCAGGGCGCAGGCGCAAGGCCCTCGGCAGATCTGGCGGACCGGGTGTGTTTCGAGCGCGCTGCTCCGCCTTCAGTTTGTGCGCCCCCATCGCCTTACGCAACGCACGCGAGCCGGGCAAACCACCATCCCCGTGCATTCCGCAGTGGCGGTCGGAATTGCAGGAGGGCAAGCAATGCGCGAAGAGCGCCGGGCGCGAAAGAAAAAAAGAAAAGGATCCCGAGGACGACAAAAGCAACAGCGAGCACCCCCATGCACACACGCACGCATGGACAGACTGAGTGGACCCTCCCCCGCCCGCCCTCTACACCATAAATCTGCCACATGCCTCCTCTCTCCAGGCGCGTGTCGTCGTGGAAATCTTCTTCGTTGGAACCAATGAGCCCTGCAGGGGGTTTTATTCAGAGCCCCTGAAATTCTAAGAGTCATGCCGGGACTTTTAAAATGTGGGTATCATTCGGCTTTCCTGCATATGGAGAGAATGCGCGGCCGCAACTACTTATGGTAGTAAACGCAAACGCCGGCCCTTTCGCAATAATAAAAACTGACGTCCGATGAAGCAAAAAATGATCACTTCGCTATTTCAAAGGAAAGAAGTGTTTTTGTTTTTTATTTTTCTCCACAGCTGTGAGCACCAAACTTGGTGATCTCAGAGCCAAAAGAATGTTTAGACGACGCTTATTTCTCATATATAAAGCGCAATCATCATGTCACATTAAGCCGGAACAAAGAGGAACGGGGGATGTGATGAAGGCGAAGGCAGGTTTGAGTATGCCGCATAAAATGAGAAGTAGCAAAAATCAAAACTAAAAAAAAACAAGAAAGGGACACAAAGGAAATGTACTCAATGAAAATGAAAAATAGAAACACACACACACAACGAGAGAGCCATCATAAAGAACCAGGAAAAGGGAGAGATCTGGTAAAGTATGGATGACAAAGAGAAAGATGGGAGGAGAAATCACCGAGAATCACAAGTCTCCCACTTAGGGGTACTACTACGAACAGCATAATATTTTTTCATCGTTTTTTTCTTTTTTTTGTATTCGTCTCTGAAAAAGATTTTTTTTTCTTCTCCCTCTTCCCAAATTCATGTGTCCACTACTAAAAATTTGCGCGCCCGTTACCAACAACAGGGCCATGCTACCTTGGGAATGCCAACATTCCTTACCAAAATTCCTGCCTTATTTGAACGGATTCTTGTCATCCTCTTCCTGGCGCTTTTTCGTCCAGTACTTTGTGTACTTTTTCTTTGCAACGCTATCTTGAAACGGTGGGCGGTACTCGGCCCACGCCTGGTATCGGATAAGCACTTCACCCCACGTCAAGGCACACTTCTCCACGGGCGGCTCCTCAGCCTTGAGTGCCTTGGCAACGCACACACGGTGTGCCAGCTGCGCATTCTCGAGGTGCTTATGCAAAGCCTCACTCGGTAGCATGTTTTTGACGGCCTCATTGGAGAGGTCGTGGAAGGCAAACCCAGCTGACATGATCAAAGCTCTTTGGTCTATTCACCTTCGCGATAGAATAATTCTTCACACCTTTCCACTATGATGGGCATATTAAGGAAGGAGGGAAGAAAAAGAAAGAGAAGAGCAAAAAGGAGGGAAACGCAATAAATCATAAAAGGAAAGGGGGTGAGTCCTACGCGGAGGGTGAGGAAAAGAGTCTGGAAAAACAAAATCTAATGAAGGAGCAGAAAGTAAGTTTCCCAATCTTCCACCACCACCACCCATTCCGTCCACGACGTGCAATCAGGGAAATAAATCTGCAAAGAACGCCTCATTGTCAGATATTTCAGAAAGGCAATTCACAATCCGCATCACTGGACCTCACAGTCGCTGGCTGTGGGTCGCGATGTTGGCTTTCGTTTTGTGCGGGCTGGAGTCGGGTCTGTTGGCATGCACTGCACCGTGGGAACCACAGCATTCCTCCCCTCACAGAATTCCTTTTCGTTTTCACCTTCTTCTTGGGCACTATTACTATTGTTACTATTATTCTCTAATAGTTGCAACGGTGTCTCTGTGGATATATTTTCCTCCGTTACAAACGATGCTCGCTCGGCAAGAAACTCTCCCGCCATTTGCACTGCGGAAGTTTCACAAAAAAGAACTTCCTCACGAATGGCGATGACCAATTCCTCGCACGACATTCGGTGGCCTCGTAGCATCAGCTCCCCCACGGTCTCCCGGTTACCACGAATAGCGGCCTGCAGACAACGCGTCGTGCACTCCTCCAACGGATGAGGGCAGCCTGACCCCATATGTGATGTGGTTCGACAGTGCTTCACGGCATTAAATACACGAGTTAAAAAACCTACAGAGCTTAATATTTGACACAAGGTCTCATGTGTGTGGAGCGATGGCGCTGGCGATGGCAACGATGACGATGGTCTAGCACGGGGATCTTCTGCATTCTTCAAGGGTAATGAAGAAAAGGTTTCTTCAAACACAGCAATGCGTGCAGCCTGCTCCTGCAATTGGAGCTGTAGGGCACGGACTTCATCATCTCGATCCTCGAGCTGTTTCTTCATCGCCTTGACTACAGCATCGCTTTCCTTCTTGTGGAAGTCGTGGAGATGAAGGGCAGTGTTCCTTGCACTTAGCTCATGCAAACGCTGCTGGAGAAGTTCCTCATGAATACTATGTGCCTTCAATTGATCGCGAATTCTCTCATTTTCAACTTGGTAACGCGAGATAAGAGCTCTCACCATTGGATCTAATGAACCACCACATTCCGTCATCTTCAGTTCTTCTCTTGAGTTGTTGGAGGAATTGACTACAATGGGAGAGAACTCACGCAAGTCTGGGGGCACTGATCCACTTTGATCGCCACTAATCCCACCCCTAGGTAGGTAAAAGGCACTGCCGGAGTGGCGTGGGCGCAGAATGTTCGGATGGTCTCGCCACATCCTGTCTAGATATCGTGTATGCTCCGCCGCTTTTTCTTCACCCCTCCTTTTTCTTCCCAAATCCGTTACATGTGCACGTGAAAAGACAATTCCCACGCACAAAGAAACCAAAAAGAAAAAAAAAAGGTGATAGAGAGTGTGTGTGATATGATGTGATTGAGTAGGAAACAAGGTAACCAGTCAATCCTGCCAAAAGAAAAAAGAAAACAGTTTGTCACCCCCAGAGCCGATGCTTGCAGAAAAAAGGAAGAAAAGGAAAGAAAGAAAGAGAAGACATATTCCACATTTCTTCTACTGGTCAACACTATTTCCCGTCCACATTTGACTTCCACTCGTCATGGTACCCTCCTTTGCCCCTGAATCATATCTCTCTCCTTATATACCCCCTTCTCTTTCGCTCTTCCACTAGCTGTGGTGCATCTCTTTCCGTACATATGGCGGCGTTTCTCATGAAAACAAAAAAAAAAGAAAAAAAACAACGCAAAACAAAAGACTAACGGAACACCATAAACAAAAAAAAGAAGGAACAAAAAACGACGACCCCCCGCTTACGGAAACAATCTCTCAGATACCACACACACCCGGAAATCTATTCATCCTTCCAAATATTGGTATTGTCATTTGATGGGCTTGGATTCTTTCCTTCCCCCCCCACCCCCCATGTGCTTTTCGGTTTTCTGTTTGTGTTTGTTTTTGTTTTTGTTTTTGTCGCTCTTCCTTGTTTGTTCGTTTGGAAGGGGGTGAGAAAGGGTGTGTCAGGGAGAGTGGAAGACCCAAATCCCAGTTGTATTTGTCGTTTCTCTTCCTTCCCTCCACTCTTTTTTACTTTTTACTATTTACTTTTTTTCCCCGGTTTAGTTTCTCATTGTTGTTTTATCTTGGTCTTTCTTTTTCTTTCTTCTCTCTCTTACCTCCCCCTACGCGAGGTCGGAAATGAGCCAGCGGAGGACGGTTTGTGTGGGTTAAAAACATGGCCGCCCCACGTTGGCACCGCTGGGCGTGTTGGGGGCGTTGCAAAAAGTCGTCGCGAGTTCTCCGCTGACCAGCAGTTCGAAATCGTCGTGTCGTGCCGCTTCGTCGCGCGCTGCCGCGTGTCGAGCGATGAGTCGTCGCTCAGGCCGCTTGGGTCGCTCCACACCGTCCCGCCAGATGACGGTAACTCGAGCGACGGCATCAAATCGGAACCTCCCGAATAGTCAGACGAAACAAACTCGGGCGACATCCCGGGGTCGGTGGTACGGGGGAAACCCTGGGCGCGGTAGCGGTGCAAATAGGCCTGCCAAGAGGTGTCCTCACTGCTGCTGTCACCACCTGTCTCGCGTCGGCGCCGACTCTCCCGCATTCTTGCAAGAGTTGATGCAAAGGCATTTAGTGTGGACGGTAGCACAACACCGGAGAGGTCAAGAAGGCATAACTTGATTGTCCCATGCAGAGGAACATGTGCAAAAGCCTTGTATTGCTTTCTAGATATCTCATCCTGTGTGAAGGTTACGATTTCCTCCACCGGGGCATCCACAGTGTTTGGAAGTGACGTCCCACGGGCTTTGGCATCTTCCTGCAACATTTTAAAAGAAATGGGATGCATGTAATAGGGTTGACCCTCTGTCTCGGCGTATAACTGATACGTGTTTGTCCCATCTATGGGTGGATGTTTCGGGGCAATGGGAGGGGAGTTACGAAGGTTTTTTCGTGGTGACGGTGGGTCGTTCTCTTGCAGTATCATCTCAAGAGCCTCTTCAGTAAAGCGCAAAACCATGTCATCAAACTGCGTCAGGGGTCGAGGTTGCGCATTAAGATAATTCAGTTGATCCATTATCCCTGTAGAATCAAAGTATCGCTGTGCATTTTCGCTCTCCACAGTGGCAAGTAAATATCTGCTGAACACTGCTGAGGGTTCATGTGGAAAAGGAAGAGGTAATTCTTCTTCCAGGGATACTGTATTATCCCAGTGGGGATCATCCTCTCGTAGTAATATACAATATCCTGCTCGGCGTTTCAGCAAAGTGAATTGAATACATTTTCCGATACATGGGGTCTCAATTTGTCGAAATACACAAGGTTTCAACATACTTAAAGTCAAAAAATTGTGACACACTGGACAGGTGCGGTGTTTATTTTCCTCTTTTATCCTCGATAAGTATTGTAACATGCAGGAGAGGCAAAAAGTGTGTCCACAGTCGGCAACACGAGCGGCCGTTGGCACTTCGAGACAAATAGGACATTGAAATTGCTCGACTGTTCCACGCACCACAACGGCAGTGACCAGATCCCATGGCGGGGCCGTGTCACCTGAAAAGAGCATGTCATTCATCCGCCGTCCCTGTGGAAGTCCCGGAGTTGCCTTCATTTCATTAACATCGGATCGAAGCACAAACTGAAAGTTATGCAGCATGTACGCTCGCTTGAGGGCGGCGGAATTGACATTCCGTCGGTGGGCCACGGGGTGCCGGGCAACACTTGGGGAGTCACCTTGCCGCTCGTACTGAAAGTTACTGATGTTCTTCGCGTCGATCCCGCGACTGTTCTTGTGGCGTTTGGGCATGGACACACAGCCAACTAATTACTTTTGTCTTTTCTCTCTGACTCACAAACTAGCTCAGGCTTTCTGTCCTCAGTTTGTGTTGTTGTTGCTGTTGTTGTTGTTGTTTCGTTTTGTTTCCTTCCTCCCGTTGGTTATCGTCTTCCTGCCACTCGAACCCTGGAGCTATCACACACACGCCACACACACGCACGCACGATGCGGTCTATTGATTTTGCTTCTATTTTTCCCCCTTCAGAAAAGAGAAGCAAAAGAGTGATGCACACCGCAAGTGTGGATAAAAGAAAAGGGAAAAAAATTCAGCGTTGCTTTGAATGCCAGTTTCCCCTCCCTTTTGCGCCTTTCAAAAGCACACGGAAGCACACACTCACTAGGAAAAAATAGGGAAAGAAATAAATGAGAGAGAGCGGGAAAATTAAGGATTTCACCCGCAGGAAAGGACAAAAGGAACGACCTACCGTAGGAAATAAAAAAAGAGAAAAAAAAGAAAAAGAAAAAAAGCGAATGAGATACGCCAAGAGTGTAGACAAGAAACACGGAATGTAGTATATTATACACATATATTTTTAAAAAGACAGCAACAGCAACAAATAAAACAACAACTAAAGAATGTGGTATCCAAGAACTAGGGCCAAATGAAGAGAGAGGAAAAGAGTGAGAGAGACTCGTCATATATTGCTCTCCACCTCCGCAAGAAAATATGTCCCTGTGGTCAAAGTAGAGCCATGCTGTCGCAGTTCCACACGCAACGCTACGCACAACGCTTGCGTGTCACCGCTGAGTAACGGCAAGCCAATGCGATGGCGCCAAGGTGGTATACGATACTTCGCAAAAACACGAGGAGTAGCACACACAATATCAAAAGGAATATCAGTCAAAAGTTCTCCGTGAGTTAACGTCTGCTGGGCGACGATGGTCCATGTAGAATTCTTGCCACTGGCAATGTGCGGTGCCAACAGTCCTGCTGAGGCTAATGTTTGGCAAAAATTCGCAACGCATATGTCCAGTCGCCATGGTGGTACCACGTCGTTGTTGCTACTACTGCTTGTCTGCCCGGTGTCTTTTTTAAACACTACCTCTTGAAGAGTCGAATCTCCTGCTACTTGCTTCAAGTTTCCAATATTCTCAATCTTTAAAGATTCCTCGTCATGGTCAATATGGGGAAGAGGCGAGCTCACTATATCACTCCCTCCTTCATCAAGTGCACCACTACTAGACGACCCTGTGAGAATCATAGTGGATATAGGCTGATGCGTGCCATTGTAAAGGGATAAACGAATATCCTTCTGATTGCGATGAGACGGAGGCGCCAGTTCCACTGCTCCCATTACAGGGTGTTCATGCGTGAATGGAAAATACTTTGTGAGGTACACACAATTGAGGATCCCAACAGAATTCCAAAAGTTCTCCATGGGGGGATGCAGCATCTTCACATGACTATCACGCACCGGTCTCGGCCTCGTCGCAAACTCCGCAAGACTGTGCAGGAGGGAGTGATAGTACCGGCCCGAAACCCCGCTGTGATGAAAGGGCAGGCGCTGAAATGGCATGAGGTTTGGCTGCTGGAGAAAGTTCACGGAGAGCGCCGCTCCCGAGAGTGTCTGATACGGCTGTGCGGCAGCAATGAGCAATTTCCACGGAACCTCCACCGCCGCATCCTCCAGTTTCCGAACAGCAGACGTCATGTCTCTGCCTTTCTCTTTACGTGCTTGTTTCTTCGACACAAGTGGATGAGTAGTTGTGTGAATTAAAAAAAAAAAAAAAAGAGAGAAAGAAAAAAAAAGGTTCGTGCTATCTGTAAAGACAAAACATAAAAAAATAAAATAAAATAAGGCATTCCACAGGGGTTGCAGTTAGTGTTGAAGAAGAAACCATTATTACTTGTCTTTCCAAACAACCCACAGCCCTCCCCTCACATGCCTTTTTTTTTAACTTGTCATGTCTTCTTCTCCCACTGCAGCAGAGTAGCAGTGGGTGGGGAAAAAAGAGGGCACGTAGTCCACACCCGACAAGCAACAAAAATAAAAAAAAAGAAAAAGAAACAACTTCTCAAATTTGATGTGCTAAAAATAAGAAGAAAAAGTGTTTAACAAAAAACAAAAACAACAACGGCAAGAAGAAAAAAGTGGTAGATAGAAGGTGGTTGTTATTATTATTATTATTTACGGTGAAATTTCATCTCAACAAGATACCTAATCCTGCACTGCCCAACGTCATAAATAATATGTTCGGGATAGTTCAGGGATGTCGTCGTACTTTTCTCCTCCTTTATGGAGCCTTTCGGCCACAGCACACCGTCCACCTCCTCTCCAGCTAAAGGATCCGGGAAGTAAGTCCCCACGCCTTTCGTGGCGTTTGTCCCTGGCATTGGTTCATCCATGTATTTCGCTTGAGTGAGCTCACTCTGCCTTCCCAGCGCAGCTTCGCACAGCAGCATGAGACCGGTGTTTGTCTCATGATCCGGGTGACAATAACTTGCTGACTTCGTACAAACATCCGCCAAGTAGATGCCTTTACCAAACATGTACCCTGTGCATGGAGCCTCTGGTGGAGCGATACGCAATCCCTGAGAGAGAATGCCAATATAATTTGTGATGCGTGAGCCATGCCAAAGCATCTGTCGGTTACCAATATGTTTGAAAGACTCATATCGATCGTCCTCACCTTGGCGTCGAATTGCAAACACACGCATGACTTCAACGTGAAAATCATGAGTTGGACCCTGTGTATTACGTGCGTACTCCATAATACGTTTAGAATCCACGTCGTCCAGGGGAATGGGTTTGATCTCACAATGCAGGCTGTTATAAAGTTTGTCGAAGGGATGAATTTCCTCCCTCCCCGGGGCATCAAGGACTGACACCGCTACCTCAAGTTTACCCAATGCCTCTAACATCTCTATCTTTTGACGCAACATATCCTTTGTATTGATGAGTGGTGGTCGTCTAAGACCAAAATGATGGGGGATCAGCGTGTAGAATTGGTTCGTCAGATCTACCAGCTGCGGGCTTCGTTTTTTCATCTCTTTCTCCAATTCATTAAGAAGGCCATACGCGCGCTTAATTTGTGCCTTGGAGATCTTTCCCAGTGGCAGTCGGTCTGTGTTGATCTCCAATTCCCTCATCACTTGGATCATCGTCTCCCTGCACCCAATAAGCTGCATAAGGTCCTGTAGTTCAGTTGGCAGCGCAGAGACCACCTTTTCCTTCTTTTTGTCATTCGCATCCTTCTCTGTTGCCGATGCCTGCTGCTCTTCATCCACATCAGCTCCATACTCAATATCCATTAACTCGTAACGCCCTGGCATCTTTCTGAAGTTATCGCGATTCCACCAATTGTTCCCGGTTTTACTAGAGAATAATGATTGAAACGCCCTCATTGCCTGATTGGCATTACTGAATACCTCCGTTTTCGTCTGTCCATCGTAGCCTACGCGTCCCCACCGCCTAAAGACAAAAAACGTGGAGCTGCTGTCATCCTCCAGTAGCTGTATAATAAAGTATTTATTATTATTATTAGAAATATCGGTTTGATTCAATGTGCACTGATACACAACATTGTCCTTTTCGTACACGTGACACGTATCCACTTTACCCGAAAGCGGATCTACAACACCCCGCCCCTTCTGCAGGATACGTTGCCTATTCCCTCCATTATTATCACTGGCCGATTTCACTGTACTGTCAGTCACATTCGTAACAACAGGAGGCGAGGTCTGAGCAGTGCCCTTCTTTGCCGTTGTGGTCTTCTTGACGGCAACCGAAGAAGTCTTCTTGGCTGCTGTAGTCTTCCTTGGAGTGACCTTTTTAGTTGTTGTTGCCTTCTTTGGGGCTGCTTTTTTAGCTGTTGTAACCTTTTTGGTTGCCGTGGTTTTCTTTGGAGTGACGTTCTTAGCTGCTGTGGTCTTCTTGGTCGCTGAAGTCTTCTTTGGAGCTGCTTTTTTAGCTGCTGTAATCCTCTTGACAATAACTGAAGATGTTCTCTTAGCTGCCGTGGCCTTCTTTGCCGAAGTGGCTTTCTTAGATGCAGAAGCCTTCTTCGGAGGCATAGTCCTCAGCTTTATGCAGAGTGGCGGGCATTTTTATTTTCAACCAGGGAGAGAGGAGTGAATAAGAGAAAAAAGAGCAAGAATGGAAATGAAAAATAATGGCATCTGAATACATTACGAAACCCGCAGAGAGAGAAAGAGAAAGAACGGTGAACGGGAAAAACAAAAAGGAAATGTGTAGATAAATAGAGACAAAATATTCTCCATCTTTCTCTTTCTCTCTACCATATGTCGGTGTGTGTCGGGAGACACTGGCGGAAATCTCATTTGCATGCTTGAGAATGTTTCCACTATTCAAAAATGTTTCCCATTACCAGCAACTCAACCTCTTTACTTTGTTTTTGTTTTTCTTTTTCCACAACAGTCAGCATTTTTGCCCACTCGTTCATACTAAAGAAAGATAAAAATGCGCACCCACCACGCCATTTTTGCTCTTTTGAAGACTTAGATCCTGCCCTATGTGTGTGTGGGAACCAGCGCTGCTTCTGCAGAAGGGCTAAGGTCCATATTCTCTAAATCCTCTATTGCCATGGAAATAATCTCCTCCACATCGCGATTGATGCGTCCGCCATTAGGATCCTTCACGCGCCCGTACTTAATGTTCAACAACTGCATAAGAACATCTTTGCGTAGCTGATCAGGGTCAGGCACATAGTTCTGAAGGTACCCCCCGCTTGTGTACTTGAGCACCTGCGTGAGCTCGATCGGCACGAGCCAGTCGGTGGGGTAATAATGTTTTGTTTGCTCCCATAAGAGCAGCAAGTCGTCGTGCGGTGCCTTCCCCTCACGAAGAAGAACAACACGTTGGTGCAGCAGCGGCCACGGTGGGCGGCGTGGATCACTCTTACGACGTTTTTCCGCCTCCAGTTCGCTTGGGAGCTCAAGTGGGCCGGCCTTCTTCGTTTCCTTCACGGTGAACACCGATAAAAACGTGACGGAGGCAATGAAGCTGAAGAGAAAAAGTGACTTAACAGTATACGGCTCCAACGGCTGGCCCTCAGATCCAAAGAATTGTTTGGAACTCACAAAACGATGTGAGGTTCGGCGTAACATCCCTATGTGCGATGCAGACTATTGACGCTTTCTCGCTATCCCTATCGGGTGTGATGTTCTATTTTTCTTTTGGTTTCTCCTTCCTCGTTCTGTTGTGCCTCCTCAAAGGCTAAACTGATCCACCCTTTGATGCCCAATGCGAAAACAAGCATACATGTAGAAGGGGTACGGAAAAATACACACATATATTTATATATAGAAAGAGAAGAGGGAGATGAACAAAATCAAAAAGAACAGCATCAGCAATCCATTGCTATCCCTGCATTTGTACATGAGCATCGAAATTTAGTGTCAAATAAATTTTTGGCACCCTTTCTTTCTTGGTATGTGTATCTCTGTGTTTGTTTCGACTGTCATTTTGTCATTGCTAATGATACGGGGATTCATATATATATCCCCCACCTCTTCGTGAAGGGGCACACATACATAAAGAGGGAGAGACAGATACACAGATGTATGTGTGCACAGAGAAATTACAGTTGTAGCTGAAATAGTACACATAACACGAGAGATTGTATATATGGAGGTGGTAACGGGAGGTTCACGATCACAAAAGCCGTATCTCTAATTTTTTTATTTTTTTGTTTATCTCTTTCCACGGGCTCCATGCTTCATCGACGTGTGGCAAAGAGGACAGTTGCGGAATCGGTCACCCTCTACATCAACGATACGGTGGTGGCACACCCCGCACTCCCAGTAAGCCTCTGTGGTGATGCAGCGTCCAGAAAAAATGCAAACCCCAAAGGGCTCCTGGCAATGCACACAGGAAGAAGCCCACTCCTTGTTAAATACGCCGCACATGGGGCATTTCACACGGTCAGCAAAATTGTCCTCTGGCCTGTACTTTGTAAAGATCTTCACTGCTAGATCAGCGAAGCGACGGCGTGGCTCTTTCAGGGAAACAGTCGGGTATGTGAACTGCGTCGCGAGCACTGCCCCCTTTGATGCATTTGTCAGCTGCATTGATGTTGTTGTCCCACTCAGTCCTGTAGAGCCACCAGCTGCCACACCTTTATTGGTGATATTATTCCGTTGTGTGGCAAACGTCTTACTGGATACATCGAGATCCATAGTCATGTCAATAAGTTGTAACTGGGCGGCCGCGGGCATAAGGTTCCCACCACCACCACCACCCATTCCTCCTTGCTCTTGTTGTTGTTCCGCATCCATTTGCTCCGCGGCCTCAAGGCGGGTGAAGGCTTTACTGCAAAGGCTAAAACTCTTTGCCAGGTACGCCGTGAGAGCAATAAGGCTATAGCTGTCAACAGGACTAATAAGATCGTCGTAGTCCATCAACCGCATGGCCACATTCAGGGCGTATGGAAGATTGCGCTGCAGGATGTGTTGCTGGCATAAAAGAAAGAAGTGAAACGCCTCAGCGCCGCGCCACGCCGCGTCCAATACACTTCCTGATGCTGCAGCTTGATCTTCCTGCAGCAGCCTATCGACTGCAGCAGTGCCGTCACCGCTAAGAGCCATTTTACTCTTGCGATACTTTTCTATTTCAAGTGCAGAGAGCACATAAAACTTTTTTGCCCTCAATGGATCTGTAGTGGCAGCTTGTTTCCCAAGTCGAGCGAGCAGTCGCGCCGCTTCGTCGTGTTGACCAGCCTTACGGTACAACTCAATTGCCTCTGGTAACCGGTCACTCTCAATAAGACTCTTTGCATGACGAGTGAGTTGAGGCAAAATGTCTTTGAGATTATGTTCCTCGGCAACTTCCACGGCACGATTCCACTGGTAGAGTTGGATGCAACTAGTGACAGCCAATCTAGGCTCATCCGCTGCAAGAAATGCACGTGATGCCTCGTCGCCAAGACCAACAGAGAGTAACATTTCACCAATTTTGAGAAGCAAATCCTTGTCGTGCTCTGCGCCTGGAATAAGCTTTGCGAGAAGCTCATAATCCTCCAGAAGGAAGAGAGCGTGGGCAAGTTTGTGCAACTGCCGGCATTGTGTATAATATTGGGAAGCTTTGGTCCATTTCTGTTTGTCAGCGTAGAAGTCACCAATGTTCTCCCACGCTCTCCGCATATGTGACTCATCCCCACCACCCTCCTGGACAAGTTGCACAACACGAAACCAGTCTCCCAGGCGGTAGCGTAGATCAAGCACAAGATCTTTACGATCAATTTCTTTGTATATTTTTTCCGCTTCATCAAAACGGCCATAGTAAATATGGATTTCTGCACGCTGCTTCTGAGGGTCATCCAGCATTTTGATGCGCTTAACAAATTGTATTGTTGGATAGTCACCACTCCGGACGACTGCCATCTCTGCGTGATCAAAGTCTAATTGCGACAGTGCGTGTTCGGCGAGTAATGCCCACAACTTTGGGTGCGGATGCTCGTCAACGTACATATAAGCCTCCTTCATAGAAGAGTTCATTATCACTTGCTTTGCCTCCCTTAATTCTTTTGTCTCAATGTCAACTATGTGGTCTTTCCGGGGCCTCTCTGGGTCTTGCATTATGTCGTCCAGATGCAGAGCACGCACTTTATAAGATTTAAACTTACAGACATGCGCACAAGACTGAACGGGATCCTCCGCTTCAGTACCACGGATGATGTACATGCGAGACTTCTCCATCACGACAAGCAGTTCGGGGTCATCTTTTGCCCACCGCATATTCCATACATCTTTACGCTCAAAATTTGGTTGTGGAGTTATTTTTCGGGGCACAAGTGATAATTTTGAATGATCAATGTGAAAGATTGTCATAATGCCACCCACATCAATCACAGAAAGACGTGTAGAATCCGAGTTGGCTGCCATAGATTGCGCACGAGAAGGCAAAATAAGCTTACCAACAAGTTGCAGTGGGGCAAAGCGGTACAAATGCAGCAGCCCTGACTCACGGGAGACAAAAAGAAGATCCTCGCTGACGCAAAGTGAACAGATAAGATCATTCGTCATAGCCGTGTGGACAACCGACGATAAAGGAGTATCAGGGCGAATAATGTAATCGACGTGGAACACACGGTCGTGTGATTCCGAACGGCTTGCCTGGACAGAAATGGGGTCAAGTGGGTCCAGAACAACACTGGGGTCACGAAACTGCCAGATGTAAATATTCTCTTCATCCGCTAATATCATGTTTGAGGAGTTCATGCCGCAGAGAAGTGGCTCCATTTCAATCATTCGGGTTTCTAAAGGACTTCCAATGGCGCTCAAAAGTTGTATGGAGCAGTTACGCCAATTTGTCGACGAATTAACAACCATGCAGACGTCTTTGCAAGAATCAATAAAAAACAGTCCACGAAAATAGCGGATGACGCGCTCGTTACTTCGTGTGTTCCAAAACATAACAGCTTGCTCTGCGCGATCAGGACGGTGAAAGGAATAAACAACAGTCTTGGAGAAGTACGTGTATTTGTACGCAGGTCGCACGTTTGCAAAGAAGAGCGAAGAGTCCACTGCAATGGCAACACGCAATCCATCACCTTTCCATGCGACCCCACCGCAGTGCTGCCCGGCAACCCGAAGTGTGCGTAAGTGAATACCCTCCGTATTGAAAAATTGTGTCACCACCATGGATGAGGATGTTGTAGACGGTGAGGCATCGCCCATCATGGCTGCTGCAGATGTCACACCGCATACGACAAGTATCGTTCCTTGTGGGTTCCATGCGATACTACTGACAGGGATGCCGCTTTCGATGAGGTAGGGGTTATGGTCAGATATGTCGTGCATCAGCTGCATATTTCCATTTTTGTAGCAGACGGCGAGTGTGGCAGGTGGTTCGGGGTTATCCACCCATGCGGGATGCCACGACAGACCAACGAGAGATGATTTACCTTCCACGCATGAAATCCGCAATTTAG
The DNA here is from genome assembly GCA_036321185.1 of Trypanosoma lewisi. Lineage (NCBI taxonomy): Eukaryota > Euglenozoa > Kinetoplastea > Trypanosomatida > Trypanosomatidae > Trypanosoma > Trypanosoma lewisi. The sequence continues at coordinate 34,179 of JAWVMQ010000147.1, read as the reverse complement.
TGACCGCATGTCCACCATTGCTCTCATTCACAAGTACCTCCCCATTTTTGGTGCCAAAAAGGATGTAACGATCATCTGGGCTCCACGCCACCTTCACAAGTTCATGTTTGATCTCTTTTCCCCATACACGATTACCGTCCACACCACCAACGATGACCGCACCATCTTCGTAAATAATGCAAACCTTTGTTCCATCAGTATTCCAACAAAGATCACTCACAGTGCTCTTACTGCGATTATTTACCATCTCCTCCACCCACATTCCCTTGTGTAGAGTCCACACAATGATCTGGCCATTCTCATCACTTGAGGTGAGCTTGCGATAATGGTTGTTCCATGCAACGACGCTCACATCCGCCGTGTGGCCCTCAAGTGTCTGATTCATCGAAAGTTCTCCTTTCTGTCCCGCACCCTGGTCAATTTTTAACACTTTCAGTAGTCCACCCTTTCCACCGCAGGCCAACCAGCCATGCTCCTCATTCCACGAAATGGACGTAATAGCCATGGTTGACGGTATTGCCACACGCTTGCTAAAGTAAAGAAACATTTTTTTTGTTGTTGTTCCTGTTGTTGTTGTTTTCGCCCCAAAAAAAGCTCTCCTTTTCCTTTACCCCGTTTCCCTCTTCTTGTTTTGTTTTGTTTTTGCTTTTTGTTGCTAATTAATTTCTTGTCTGGTTGTTGCTGCTTCTACCCACCCTTCTTGAACCACAACTCTACTTCGGCGTCTACAGCCTGATGCTCTCAGAGGTTGTATCCTTTGATTGCCAGTGGTTTCTCTTTGATCCTCCTTTTCTATATATGTATATAAACTTCAGTTCCCTCTCCCCCATATAATAAGGTGAGTCACCAAAACAGATAAAGAATAAGAAGAAGAAATAAAAATAAAAACAAAAACGAAATAAAAATACTGCAAGAAAAATACATATGTATCAGTACATGGTTATATGGCAACTCGGGCAAATCCCATGCGCCGTGGGCATGGTACTGTGGCCTAGGGAGCAGTCAATGAAAAAAAAAAAAAATAAACAAGAGAGAGACATGAAAGCCCATAAAAACACGTATATTCCACTTTTACGATTTGAGGTCCTTTTCCGCCATAGCTGCTGTAGTTGATGTACATACTGAAGTTGACTCACATGCCACTGCATCTTTTCCAAGTCGCTTACAGCACTTGTAACCCCACTTGAACTCATCACGGTCAAAATAGCTTCCATACACGCAAGCGTGGCCGTTTCGCGTCACTGGGCCCTTGCGAATATGATGAAGTGTCATTGGCGCCGTGGATGACGGCAATGTTGATGATGATGACACCCCCTGAGGTAGTAGTGATGGTGGCGGTGATGATGAGGACTCAGAAGCCGCAATAGCAATGCTGGCGAGTGCTTCTTTTATTCGCAATGAGCTCTCTGCTGAGGGCAATGTGGATTCCCTATAGAGCGACCGAACCAATCGATCCCGCACCGTCTCCTCCTCTTCCTCTGTCCCACCTTTGTCACCATCACTACTACCAGTTCCTTCCTCCCTAGTCTTTTCCTGCCGCTTTTGTTTCTGCAACTCTTCGTCCAGTTTGAAGTCAACAATTGACTTTGACTCACCGTTCAGAAATCGTAGCTGCATGTCAAGATACGTGTAGTAGTCGCCTGTGCGGTAGCGCTTGAGGTCCCCCTGGAATATTCGAGTCGGATCAGCCGTGTTTGGGTTTCCACGCATTGCACCTGTTTTGGTGTCAAACAAAACACCATCGTCGTCAAGGTTGTGCAGGTGCTTCGGCAGTTCTTTGATCTCCACCCCGCCACCTGTTACGGCGGTCTGCGTTGCGAAGACATCTTGCAGACGTGGACGCTTCTTCAGTTCCTCGCCGTTGGCATTATGATGCCCCTCTGTCTTCTTTGTGTTATCTACATCATCCTCTTGTGCCGCCTGCTGCAGTAGGTCCACACCTGCCCCCATGGCGTACCGGTCACGCTTCTGCGCGAAACTTTTTTCCGTCCGCTCCACATGCATGTCGACGGCCGTCACCTTCCCAGTGTACATCGCGCCAACCTTCTTCCGCGGCTTGTAGCATTCGCTCGTCTTGTGGGTGCCAGAGCCGCAGTTCCCGCACGCCCCCACTGTGTACGTCTTTGCCTTGCCGAGCACCACAACGGTGTCGTGCTGGTCCTGCAGCTGGTCCATCGCCTCGACGCACTTCTGCCGCTGGTGGTCGAGGGTGGGGCCGGTGGCTCCGTAGTACCACGGCGCCTGCGAGATGAGCTGCGGGACGTTCGGGCTGATCTCGCTGCCCGACACCTCGTCGACCGCGAGGGGGGCAAGACCGAACTTGCGCTTCTCCTCCAGCTCGCGCTTCTGCCGCAGACGCTGCCGCACCGTCATGCCGGCCTCCTCCGCCGTCGTCGCATTCTTCTTCTTGTTCAGCATAACCTAAGCCTACATACATCCAAGGTATAATATATAAATTAAAAAAAAAGAAAGAGAGAGAAGATTCGGGAGCAACAAAAAGAGGATAAATTGACATTAACAACAGTGGGAACAACTTAACAGCAAGAGAAAAAAAAAAAGAAATAATAGACCGCTGGGTGAAGGTAACGAACATTTGTCAGGATTCATGTTTGTGAGAGACAAAACACATGAATAAACGGGAAATCGAAGACATCACACTACCAAAGGCAAAGGGGAAAAGAACTAGAAAGGAAATGTGACCTTCTATTAATTCCTTCTCTCCATAGCTCAAAAGTGAAAAAAAAATTCACTTCTTCTCTTCTTTTCCTCCTTCTCCCCCAGCTAAAAAAACAAAAAAAACAGGATGAAAGTGAAACAACAATAACAACGAAGAATAAACAAATAAAAATACGGCTATCATAACATTATGTGATTTGCGTTAAAAAACGGCTGCTCCATCCAGTCCGCCTCACATATGTGGGGTAGATCCCCGAGAGATGTACAGCTGATAGAGCGGTGGGCAGAAGTTGGGACCGTAAATGTCAAAGATCTCCTCAATCTCTTCACTTCCAGTGGGATCGGCGAAGAAGTCAACGTGCAGTGCTAAGCAGCGGTTAAACACGGGAGTCAAAATTTTTGTATCCCGCACCTGAAACTTCGCAAGTGACCACAACAAACGGCGTGCCTCACCCGCGTCAATTTGACGGCAAACGTATACACTGCGCTCGGACAAAGCAACTGCCATGTCTTGCTGCAAGAAATTTGTGCGCGCAAACGCGTGGGCGGTATTTACAAGCCCCAATGCATCAAACTGGTCAGCAATGCTAGCAGCGTGTGAAGCGAGGCGCTTGAAGAGTTCCTCGTCCTTTAACCCAAAGTGGGCAAGTGCGGTAACCGTCTTGGAAATATCACGGGCATCATGATCCTGCACCACCGCCAAGGCACGCTCTGCCAAGTTGTCAAAAAGCTCCGGGTTGTTGATTCCTATACGCTGAAAGGCGTTTAATGTCGTACTGATGTACTGCGCATTGAACTCGTCGATAAGCTCCACCGCTCGATTGGTGAGAACACCAAAGAGTTGATCGTAGCGGATTCCAAAGTACGCAAAGGCCATGAACATGCTTGCCACCTGCTCCGCGTTCATCTGGTCCACGTACTCCATCGCCTTTGTGGCGAAACGCTTGCTCAACTTTGGGTCCTTGAGGCCAATCTTCGAGAAGGAAACAATGAGAGGTACGAGTTCGTTCACAGTCACGCGCTCCCGCAGGGACATGGCGCGACGAGCGATGGCGCCAAAAAGAAATTTGTCGCGATACCTCAGCCGTGAGAAGGCATTCGCTATGATGACAAGATGTGAAGCCTCAAACTCCCCAACCCGCGCGAGAGTCTGTACGCGTTTTGAAAGAAATCCAAAGAGTTTCTCGTGGTTGATCCCAGTTTTAGAGAAGGCGCTGACGACGTTTGCCACTCCCTTTGCATCCAAGTACTTTGCATTGCGGGTGGCCTTTTGCGCCTGCATTTCAATCACCTCGCGAGCGTCACGGGACTTCAGAGTGGCGCAGGCCGTGACAACAACGGGCAGCACATCAACTGTGATGAGTTTATCGTTCTTCAGGCAGTAGTCGATGCACTCCCGCACAATCTTGGCGTCACTCTCCATGCCAAAGTACACGGCGGTGTTAAGAAGAAGTGCTACGGAGCGGGCGTCAAGGCTCTGGCCGGCGATTGACGTGGCGAAGAGCACACGGCGGGCCTGCTGCGCGAGCATCGGGTTGCCACCCCGTTCCTGATGCAGTTTTTTCATCTGCAGCGCCTCCATAGCAATACTGCGCGCGGAGAGCTGCGAACCCCCTTGCGGATCACTCGGCAGCGACAACTCCCCACCATGAATGGTGCCGATAAGAGAATTGCCCTGGTGGCGAACACCAACAAGAAGAGCTTTGGGAGCAGCAGAAAAGACAACAATGCGCTGCTGCGCTTGATGGCGATGGTCCTGCAGACAGCGCCGCAGTACACACCTCATCCTACTATCTACAAATTTGTTTCTCCTTGTTTTTTTACTTTTTATTTTTCTTCGGTTCCCTCTTTGTGCTTCACAACAAGTAGAGTCATAGGAAGATGAGATAAAAAACTGTTACAAAAGAAAAGGGGCAAAAAGGGAGAAGAACACGCACAAACAAACACATGTCCATAGAGAGAGAGAGAGAGAAAAAAATGGAAAAGAGAGAGAAGGAGAGAAGGAGAGAAGGACGAGGAGGATGAGAAGAATGTCTTGTATATATATACAAATCTCTGTAGCTACTTTTAATGTGGATATGTAATGTACGATAAGAATGAATATCCACGTGAGTTTAGTGTACAATCTCCTCATTGATGTCTCCCTGCATCAACTGTTTTCGTCGCATCAATACTATTCTTGCGGAATACGGCGCAATGAAAGGGTGTAACATATAATTCCGGTGGGATTCTTTGCAGAATACGGTTTTCACGGCTGAGTTTCATGATGGCATCATTCGTTTCCTCGCAGCGTACCATAAAGCCCTCTTCTACAGGAAAAAGACGCTCAAGCTCTCGCCTCGACAAGGCAAAGGGTGGACCACGCATCGTGTTACCCTTCACTCTACCTGTACGGAATATACCCTCAACGTACATCACCCCGTCGTCTTTGAGTGCCTGCTTCATCAAATAGGCGTAGTCCTCACGTTGTTGCTGGTTCAGAGATGTCATCGCCTGTCTCTCATAGATGACATCAAATTTAACACCCTGCAGTCCTCCATTCCAGAGTTCTGGTGCAAATATGTCGATCCAATGTAAATGAATGCGTTTGTATATATCAAGGTCAAGTGCTCTTTCCGTGCGCTCCACACATGCTCGCATCGCCGTCTCCGAGGCATCCACTGCATCCACCTCAAAACCGCGCTCAGCTAGTTCCTTCACAATTGGCGAGTCACCGCACAGAGGCACAAAAGCACGGAGCTGCCGGTTCTTCTCACGCCCTCGCTTGAACGCCGTGGCGTCGTACATGTCACGCCCTGTAACACTGCGAATAAAGTCAAATGGGCCGCGGTAAAACTCACTTGTTGACTCCCCCGCACGCCACAACGGATTGCCCTTCCGCCATTCATTCTCCCACCATGTCGTGGAGGTGTGGGGCATGGCCGATGGTGGTACAGGCACAAACTTGTAACCAAGCATTTCGCGATATTCGTCCAGGAGCCATGGGCCAATGACAACAGCCGCACCTACCAGAATGCCGCCAACTGCGACCCAGCCCTGTAGACGACTGGCAGTAATGGCATGTGGCAGCCAACCATGATTATTACTACCACGGTTTTTGCGAAAACGGTTAGCAAGAACTTGCCCATCAAGTTCTTCGCCGGATGGAATCCGAAATCCGACGCGGCGCAACGAGCAACACTGCATTAACAATTTTTTTTAACTGTTTTTCCAAACACCACTATTATATACAGTAATTACTCTCAAATATTGACTTTGCCCCCCCCCCCTTCTTGCCACTACTGGTGCTAGTGGAAGCGTTTTCATGGCATCAAAAAAAATGTATTAGGAGAGAAGAACCAGATGAAAGAAAATGCGTATTTGCTCCACATGTGTGTTACATAGTTAAAAAAAAAAAAAAGATATATCGGTATCTCGCAAAGGAAGGGTGATATATATGTTTATACGTATGTATAAGGAACAAACAGAGAGAGAGAGGGGGAAAGAGAAAAAAAAACACCAAGGAATACACACACAGAGAGAAAAAAAAATAGGCATTTGTTATTTCTTGAAAGCTCGTTTACGGTATGCATACCACTCTAGGATCAGAATAGAGAATCCTCTCATAACTATTACCGGAGTACAGCAGGGCACTGTGCGAGAGTCAGAAACACATACATGTTTGCATAGAACTCATGGAATGACTTACCAAGTCTTATGGGTATCATACCTTCATCTTGACTGAGCAACTGCTGGTTGGAGCAGGCAGTGTAGTCATATGTGATGACAAGATTCCGCAATGTGGCTGCCATGCCCGGCACCTCTGTCACCTCTAGCGCATCTCGTTCACACTCATCAATGGCCCAGACTTCTCCATCATGTAGCTTGTCACCCAACGATGGATGCGCACGCAGCAAGCACTGCTTGAACTCCGCCAAAGCAGTTGGGAGGGCATGATCAATATTACGGCGATTGCTAAGCATCGTGAGAACGGAAAGCATGTTGCGGTCTGCACGCAGTACAATTCCACGCAGCATCGCAAGTGTCTCGCGCACGTTTTCATACTCCTGGCGAATAAGAAAGGAAGAGCACAGGCGGGATGAGGGTGGGATAATTGCACCAGCAGACGAACCGTCCATAACAACGGTAGAAACAGAGGCAGAATATACATCCTCCGTTACACAGGGTGACTCTAACAATTGGGGAGGCAGCCGCGGGAACGTCCTCGGGCCGCGTAGCTTAACCCCTGTATGAAGTTTAATACATGGCTGAGTCACCACTTTTGGCCGCGCTTTAGTGGATGGTGTGAGCACCTGTGGCGATGACGGTTGGCCGGAGTCGCATCGGGGTGCAGAAGATTGTTGGCTTCTACGGCTGACGCTACGGCTCACCCCACGCACCCCGGTTGCCACCGATGACGATGCACGCGGTCTGGAAGGTGCCATATGCGTTCCCACAGTAACAGTTGCAGCAGTAGTAGTAGTAGGAAGAACGGCAGTGGTAGCCGAGGGGCACGGTGACGGTGATGATAACGCTCGCCTCCCACCTCGTTTCGATACTGCTCCTCCTCCTGTTGTTGTTGTGGAGGGTGATAACGATGGGGATTTGCCATTCTGTGAGCGACGCGGCACTGCTGCACTGAGGGACCCACCACCACTTGCTTTTCTGGAGTTGGCTCTCTGCAAGGCCCCGCTACCGCCCCGCACGCTAAGGAGGAGACGGCGCAGTCGTGCCACTTCGGATTTCAACTCAATGACTTTCTGCAGCCGAAACTCCGCGAGGCGGTTAGCACCACTTAACTCCTGACGCAGCGCCTCAGCTCCCCCGTCATTCATGTATACAGTCCCACGCACAGAGAGACAAACGTTAATTACAGTAGTAACGCAAAAAAAAAAAAAAACTATTTTTTTCTTCTTCTTTATTCAGGAAATGGATAAAAAGACAAAACGCTAAAGAGCACATGCAAAGAAGAAAAAAGGTGTAGTTTTGTTTGCTTATATATGGGAGGAAGAGGCCAATACAGACGTTTTCCTGTCCAGTCCTATACAGGCAGGTAGAACAGGGGGGCGGGCGAGTGGAAGAAATGAGAAAGGATAGAACAAAGCCAAATAATGTTCAGACATGACGAACAGCAGTAGGAAAAGAAAGAAAGAAAAAAAACATGAAGCAAATCTACTCGGGTAGAACCTCAGTCACCTCCTCACACATGCATGGGTATAGAAGCAACAACAAGTAGTGGAAATGTCAGACCTCCCGAAGGAGGGACGCTACTTCGTCCCGTTTGATACTCATTTCCATTCCAGCATAGACGGGCCAATGGAGCAATTCACCCAAGAAGTCAATCTTCTGCAATAGCAGCGTACAGAAATGCTGCCAGATACGCTGCAAGAGTGTGCAGTGAAATGACTCCTCCTCCTTTCGGTCAGTCACATCGCGGAGGAAATGTTTTTTCATACGACGAGAGCTCGACGGAATGCCGCTACGTACCTCCTGCGGGAGAAAATGTAATATGCGGCGTACAGCCTCAACCGAGAGAGCGGTATGGTGTTGCAGCTCCTCCCGTGAGTGCACCTGGGCGAGATCTTCAGCAACAAGTGCAAAGGTGCCAAATTCGGGGAAATCCTTCACCAGAATAATGCGAGTGAGATAGACCTCCTCGTAGTGATCGCGTAGCGATCGCGAGGACTCGTTGCGCTCCCGGAATAACTCAATGGGGTAACTTTTAGACGGCAGTGAACTGTAGAATGCACAGAAAAAGGCGTGATGACGGTACTGTTGAATGATAACGCGCTTGACAGAAGTGCTGTCAAGACCGTCAAGCCACTTTGTCGCCTTTTGTTGGATAGACTCCAGCAATGTGAGCTTCGTCTCTCTGTGGGCCTCGGCGCCTGCGAGGTTTGTGATGTAATTCAGCGCCTCAAATGATTGATCCACAAAACTCAAAGCAATAGATCCATACTTACTGCGGTTGCAAACGGCAGGGGGTAACGCATTATGTACTGCCTCCATGCGTTGAATGAAAGCTGGTAATTTTGTGAAGCATGTCAACATGCCGCCGGGGTGCACAAGGTAACGCCTGCGACAGGCTGCAATGGAGGCGGTTTGCTCCGCGATACTCCGTGATACGATGGACGCCACAACAGCTTCCACTGCACGAAGTAAGGTCTGGCAAAAAGAGCTTGCCGCAGTGGGGGTCCCTTCGCGGAGATATGCTTTTAGCATGACCATAACCGGCACGGCGTACAGTCGATCGCACCTCTCCCCGAAGTACTCTACAATCCCCACAAGTTGACGCAACAAATAACATTCCTGCTGTGCATGCATCAACCTGCTTCCGTTGGGATTGCTGTCAGAAATGGCTCCCTCTCCAATATCGGAGAGAATCGTTTTACTACCGTTTAAATGTATGTTATTAGAGTGCAGTGGAGGAAACGAAGTAGAAGAACCACCACTACCACCTAAGGAATCGAACGTGAACTGCACCAACCTATCCCCACCAAACAACTCCAGTAACGAGTCATTCAATAACTTAGCTGCACCCTCCTCAGCAACTTCCAAAACACCACCGTTCAAAGGCTTTGGTAAATCACTTGGGTCGTCTGTCGTCAGGGGCTTCTCCGCAATGCCAAAGCATTGACGCAGCGTCTCTTCCTCTTGTAGAACAGCCCCAAAAGTCGTCTCCAGTACCATAGCAAAAGCCAAATCAGGTCGAATAGTACCACATGAATTACCAGTCAATCCAGACACCAACGAAACAGAGGAGCGTCTAGTAGTGGTAGGAACAGATGCCGCCCGCACATCCCCCACATCGTACAATCGCAAAACTTCATCCCGAGCTGTAGGTAACTCAACCTGAAAAAATCCGTTCCCTCCGCTTATATTGCATGGAGTGAGAGACCGACTCGTCATTGGGGTTGAAGACAAACTGTTATCAGTACCCCACAACCGTCGCGGGGTCTCCCCAGCTGCAGTTGTCTCTAAACGATCCGCGAGTGCCTCATTAGGGGAATTACGCACACCAAGAAGAAAGGGACCGCGTGAGCCAACTTTCTTCATATTTGTCCGAACGTACTTGAAGAACTTGTGCATTTCCAGAGCATATATGCGTTGCATACTCACCCGGTACCGCCGAAGTACAGTAATATAGCCTTCTAAATCTATGTATATCAATGCTGTAATCACATCACGGATGCTTGCTAGTTGCGACATGATTTCGTAGTGTACACGCCATACAAGTCGTCCCTTACTACTGTAACGTGTACGGTCAGCTAAGTATGCAGCTTCAAATTTACTGATTGTGGCAAGGATGTACGATTTCGAACGTTGGGCGATCATACGACGTTGTCCCATAAAAAATGCGCGACGTTCCATCACAGCCTTTATTGGGTAGTCGGTCCCAAGTTTTGTATTATGAAGCAACGATCGCATGTGCTTCATTGCATTCGAGAGCTCCTGTGCATTGTTCCCCTCCTCAAAAAACCTTACCAAATCTTCATCACGCAGGTTGCGAAGACGCACAAGGAGTGTACTCGTCTGCGGCGGAAGACTTAATTGGGAGCACAGAGACTCAAGATGTTCATGCAATTTCTCTAAATTACGTTGTTTGCGCTGCAGTGTGTTGCTTTGGTGCTCTATGCGCTGCAGTTGATCTTTTTGGGACAAAATCTTCCTTGAATACTGCGCAATACGTCCCTCAAGCTCCTCTACATCATCGACTAGCTCCGCAATGCGAGAGCGCACTGCATCCCACGCTCCAACGGATGTCACAAGCACCTCCACAGATGATAACTCCGCCTCTTTCTGACGCGTGGAGAGTGCCTTTTCCACGCTTTTAATGTCATCAAAACCATGTCGCCCAAGAAACTTCTCCAGCCGCTGTTCGTCCTCCGTGGTAAGGGCACCGCGCTTTTCATGCCGCAGACTCTTAACACGTGCCGCAGCGTCAGCGTCCACCTCCGCCCCGAGTGCATCTGTCAACAAGACCTGCACATCCCGCGAGACTGTCGTCACGTGTGGCTGCAGATCACGCTGCACTCTGCGAACAGCCGCGACAAACATCTCCCTCTGAATGTGCGACTCAAAGGCAACAGATATCATGCCGCTGGTGCCAAAGTTAAACGTTGTGTCGAAGCTCCCGTCGTGGCTCACGTCCACGAGGCGCGCCACCACAAACACCAGTTTCACCTTCACCACACCACCCGACTCTACCCGCAACACATTCAATGTTGTCTGCGACACGGACGTCGAGGACGGGACCGAAGATGCAAACGGGCGGCAGAGCGCCAACAGACGCGTCTTTGACCCCTTGTTCGACGCCCCCCGCCCAATAACAACGACGCTCTCGCATGCCAACACCTCCTCGTGGCGCTGCCGAAAGACAAGCTCCACGACAGACCGCACCTCATCCCCCGTTGCGGCCATTTGCTCGCGTCACCACTCGTCCCCTTTTTCCCCTCCAGTTATATATATATATATATATATATATATATATATATATATATGACTTTCGTTTGTCCCTTACTTCAACCTACCCACTCCGTCCTCGTACTTTGCACAAAACAAACATTGGTGAGAAATGCATAAAAATAAAGGAAGAAAAATAAATTCACAAGAAGAAAGGGAAAACACGCACACGCAGAAACACAAACACACACCCCAAGAACAAGTACCACTTTTAAAAAAATAGGAAGAAGTTTCTCTATGGACACACACATATATATATATATGAATGTATATAATATTTCTTTCGGACTTATCAGAGTACCGAGGGTGTAGGCGGGAGTGGCATGGGAATGAGGACCATGTTAGGCATCGCCAGCTGTACGGATGTCTCCTGAAATAACACTGTGTCGCTGGGATTCACAGGGTTATACAGCAGACTGTCGCACAAATGCCTCTGAATCTCTGGCCCACCACGACGACGCTCCTCCTCAAGTGCTGCATCTTTCCTTCGTGTAAATTTTTGAAACGTTATACTCATAAGATCATCTATGATGGGTCGTTGCTGTTTACGTTTGTCATTATTCCCCGGGCTCTCCACGTTGTCATCAGGGCGATCCTGCAGACGAGATTCTGCTGCGGCAAACACCTGGGCGTGCAGCCCGTGCACCGGGAGTTTTACAGGGTATCGGTACTTTAAAGACTCCACTTTAAATGGATGCGCCTTGGTGTATTCTTTGTAGTCAAACTTCGCCTCCTCCAAGGCCTGCCGGTAGTCCACCAACATCTTCGAGCTCTGGATCTCTGGCTTTGACAACAACGCCTCCTCTCTAACGTTGGTGTTGCCGTTCTCAACAATATGACGCGCCTTCCTTGGGTCCATGCGTCTCCCTGCACGTAGGCCAGTGATGACTGGAGGCGGACCCAAGTCTGTCTCTCGCAGCACACATTGCAGGGCGTGAGAAGAGACTGGGGATGTAGAACTGCGTGGAGCAGATGAGTTCCTTGCTGGCGACAATGTCGTCACCATCACTCCATCCTTTTGCTTCAAATGTGTCCCGTCATAGCGAACAGTTTTTTCCACATTCGACGGTGCTGTGGAGTCATCAACGTGAGGAACAGAAAGATGGTCCATATTGGGGCAAGTGTTAGATGGAGGAAGGTAAGCAGTCTGTGCAGTTTCTGTGGCAGCCAATGTACCCGCTACAATGCTAATGCTGCTAGGCTGAAAAGATTGCTCAGAACATCTTCCACCACCACCATGACCATTACCACCACCAGTGTTGTTGCGGTCATGATCATCATCTTTCTCATTGTCAGTGATGACAGCCGCGGTGACGTCCACTGATGGTGATTTGCCCTCACTATCAATAGCCTCAGCATTGTAATCAACTGGAGTAATACCAAAAGTATCACCAGCAGCAACACCACTACCGTTGGTAGTGATGTTGGTAGGGTTATCAGGTATTATGTCTTTCTCAGCAGAGAGCCTAAACAGCAAGGCAGAATTCCTCTCCTCTAAGATGTCACGGCCTGACTGATGACATAAATTATCAGTATCTGTCTCCTGTTGTACTGAATGACACGACATAGATAGCAAGGAAGATGCAGAAGAAAAGGCCTCGTCATTCATCTCAACCACAATCTCGTCTTCTGCGTCACCCATTCCCTCTAGATCCTTACCAGACTCTGACGCCGCTCTTGTTCCTGTCGCCATCGCCATCATCCTTGTGCCCCTCTGGGTCTCTATCGGTTGCATGTAAGGTTGTGGAACAATCAAGTTTTCTGCTTCTTCCTCATCCTCTTCTTCCTTCCCATCCTCCTCCTCTTTATTGTCTTCCCATGGAAGTAGATCGTCTATGGCCCATTTCCATACATCACCTGCGGATGTCACTACGACCAGTGACCCATTAGCAAATATTTGCATACTCACAACAGAAAATCCAACATCAAAACGCACACGTTCCACCACTTCATCGCTCGTCGCCGACATTTTCAAAAGAAGAACAACACCGGATGCCGTCCCCAAAGCCATGAGCCCTGCGCAGCAACTTGCACAACTAATCTGCACATCAAGACGCAAAACCGCATCACGGGTCCAGTCAGAATTAGCCACCGATTTAGCAGAAGCATCCTCCACAATTAGTGGGGGTGGGGAATAGAGAAAGATAGTATTTGGCAGGCAAAGTACAGTGAGACTTCTATTCACCTGAGAACCTGCGATAGACTGCAATGCAACCGCTGGTGCCGGTTCATGTGGAAGCGTTGCAGCCATTTCCCCGGAGTCTAGCGACAGTACATAGCAATGGTAGTCCGCTGAGGAGCAGAATACATAATTACACTGGACTGAAATGCACATAACAGTGTCACTAAAAACCGAACGGCGCCATAAAAGTTTGGCCTCCGTTGTATCAGATGGGGCACGCCAGAGTGCTACTTGCCCGCATCCCTCACCACATGCCATATAATCCCCATCACAAAAGACAACACTAGGTCGACTATGAAATCTTGCTAAAACTTCCACCCTACCCTTTTCCATATCTGCCAAAAGCAATTCATTTGAGTATGCAAGGGAATAGAGTAGGTGATGCCCGCCTTTTGCAGCATACAAAGCAGGAACAAGAGAAAAACACCGCAGTAGTGAATCTAACGGTGTATCGCCTAAATGACTTAGAAATAGACGAAATGCACCCGTATCAATGTTGATAAGTTCCACAAACCCACCTTTTGTCGTCACGGCAATACAGTCCTGGAGAATAGAAGTAGCAGACACACGAACTACGTCGTGGCGGCACTGCTCAAACCGCTTCAGCAGTGGCTGATCCTCCCTCTCATGGGTATCTAACTCGCGCAGCGTCACCAGAGAGGTCATCCCCTTCCCTCTTCCTTTTTTCCCACTGGTTACCAAGAGACGATTAATGCCAATTTGATCTCACAAGAAAGGGTGACGGAAACTTTCCACTTGTACCCTCACCCCCACTCCCAAAAGAAAAAAAAGGATAAAGAGAAGAAGAGAAAGAAAGAGAAAGAGATTTCCCGTCGTATAAATAGACCCCCCCCCTCTCCTAGAAGGGACATATTATAGTATATGTATATGTATATATAGGGAAGCGTAAGACAAACAAACAATAAAAAAAAAAATTGATACAGTTGAATGAATCATATTATTTACTTTTCCTTAACAAAAACAAAATAACTCCTTTCCCTACAACTAGTATTGGAGATTGCCAAATATCACAAGTAAACAGAGCTATGGTGCTTCATTCCATCACCAGTTAACATTTCCTTCCTTACTTATTTTTCTTTTCAACGTGCCATTTTGTTTGTTTGTTTGCCTCTCAATTATTATTCTTTTCTTTGCTCTCGGTTTGCTCGCTTCTTGTTAACCTTGTTGCTGCGCCTTCACTCAACGACTCTCCAGTGGCTCTTTTTTGGCAAGTGCTTCTTTTATCTGAGGTAAGAGCTCCATGTCAAAGAGAGGACTGACACTCTCGTCCCGAGTGTGCAGGTTGATGACGGTGGCTAGGAGTGGGGCAATGGTGAGAACCTTCAATTTAGGAATCATGCGGAGATGCTCCTCCTGCGGAATAGAGTCTGACACAACAATCTCAGTAAGAGCCTCACAGTCATTGAGTTGTTGTTGGCATGGTGGGGTCAGAATACCATGCGTACAGCAGGCAGTTATCTTTATTGCTCCCAAAGAATGAAGAAGCTCACATGCCTTCACAATCACTTGACCTGTGTCACACATGCCGTCAAGAATAACACAAATACGGCCCTTTACATCACCCACAGACTGCAACGTCTCGACTCCTGAGGCACTACGTCGTCTTAATATTGTCACAATGCAACCAATTTTCAGGGTGTCGGCTAACTTTCTCGCTCGCTCTACACTGCCTGAACCAATGGACACGATGGCCATGAGTTTTGGGTCAAACCATGATTGGCTACGCAAGTACTGTGCAAACTCCGGACACATTTGTAGGTTATCCAGTGGGGTATTGCCAAAAAAGCCTTGAATTTGCCCGGAGTGAAGATCCAGGGTAGTGACACGATCAACACCTGCCTTTGTCAACATCTCTGCTACAGCAGAAGCAGATATAGTGCTTCGTACGCTTTGTTTGCAGTCCTGTCGAGAGTAGGCAAAGAATGGAATCACTGCAGTGACCCGCTTGGCTTTACTTAGCCGCATTTTTCGGATGAGAAAAAGAAGCTCCATGAGAGCCGTATTTACGTCAATAAGCTCATTTCCAGTTGTACTCTGAATAATGTACACATCCGCACCAAGAACACTTTCATCAATGCGTACATTCACTTCACCATTCGCACGTTGGTTCACCAGTGTTTGGTGTGTAGGAATTCCAAGCAACAGCGCCACCGCCTCCGCAAGGGGACGGTTCCCGTTGCCTGAAACGATACACAGAGGCCGGACATTGTTCGCCCGTGGTGGTGAAACAGTTCCTTGTTGAGGATTCACAGATACCATGGCGTCACCAGGGGCATAATAGAACGCACTCTCTATGCGCATCAAATGTTCATGCACCGCCATATGTGAGCCTGTAGGTGACCCAACAGAAGTCGGTTTATCCATCGTCTTCTCGGACGTTCCGCTGGGAGACGTGAGATTGTGTGTTAGGCACGCTGGTCGTTGGCACCGCTGCATTGTTTGTATTCTGTATCAACTCTGAATAATATATTGATATCACCTTTTTATCCGTTTATATACTTTGTTTCCTTTTAGTCTGTTACTATTTTATTCACGCACGCACAGACGATTAAAAAAAAAAAAATTGACTTTCCGTATCCCTCACCTTCCTTCTGCGTACTTCGGGAATTATGCTTACTTATTGGCCGTGTGCTTCTGCCTGTATCTACGTTCTTCACTTGTATGTCGTGTAGCTATGTGAATGTGTGAAGAAGGGCCCCCTATAAGTCATACACAACACGTATAGATGAAAGAGAGAAAAAAAAAAGAGAAAAGCAGGGATGCAACGAAGAGGGGATTAAGAAACAGAATAGAAGAAAGGAGAGACAAAAAAGAAAAAAAAAGGTGGAGGGAATGAAAAATATCCCTCATGCCAAAAAGAAAGGGACACAGTCAAACTGGTAGAAGACGCCAGGGCCAAGCACACATATACACAGGCATACACAAACATATGTGCAAATGTGCTTGTGTGAGTGCTTCATAACTTCGCCTCCTTCATTTCTTTCTCCTTTTTTTTCATGTACATCAAGATGTCTGTTGTAGTTCTACATAGTTTTTTGTTTGCTTTTTTTGGGGGGTGGGGGAATGCATTTCTATCTCATATAAATATATCCCACTCATTCCTTGAATTTATCAGTCCCTCCAGGAGATAGAAATAAATTCTTCTACCCTCTCTTCACCGTGCCTGTGACTAATGCTTTTGTTCCTGTTGGTCCTTTTGCTCTTCTCGTTGTGGTAGTTCTGGTAACATGCGTAATTTGCTCATTTCATGGTACTTCTTCTGGAAAGCCTTAAGGTTCAAGGCATAATCAAGGTGCACATCACGTCTGCTGCGATACTCCTCTGGCGGCAGCTCTGGGAAAAAGAATGACAGCAATGCGTCCATTTCATTGGGTGCAGGGTTCCCGCCCAGAACCTCCTCAATGCAACGGCGTAGTTGCACCGGGGTAACATATGTGTCGCGGTGTGGGTTTGCCAGTGAATAAATATCTGCCCGGCGCTCTGTATACGACCGTGGCATTGTTGAGGCAAGACGAAACATCTGCAGGCTGTTCAGGCAGCGCGCCTCAAGTCGGTCACAAAACTGACGCAGTGCCTTTCGGATTACCGCCCGCTCCTCTACATCAATGGGCTCACGGCTCAGTTGACTCTGATCCGCCGCCGTCCCCGTCTCCGTCATCCAACGCACAAGATCCTCCATCGTCAAGTAGCCAGTCTCTGGGCATGGTGTAATGTGGTCAAAAAGCGCCTGTCCGTCCACTCTCCGCTCCGTGATTTGCAATTCCTGCAGGTATTCGACAAACTCCGTCACGCTTATGACTCCGTCCTTGTCGCGATCAAATCCAAGGAAGGCATCCTTGAAGTTATGAAAACGCGTTCCCAGAAATAAACGAAAAGCCGCAATGAGCAACTGTAGTTGCTCCTCATTCATTACGGGTTCATTCTTTCCTGCCAAATAATTTGCTGTGTGTTCGTCCATGTTAAGTACCTCAAATTTGTGACCATTCACCACAATAACAGTTCCCAACGAAATATCTGCAAGAGTATAATACTCCTCTGAGTCACCCACGGGCTTTGGCAAACGCTTTCGACTGCAGAAACAACCACCAACGTAACCCGAGTTTCTAACGGGGGACTCAAACAGCATAGCTTCATCTGTATCCGTGTAATATGTGAGGGTAAAACGGCGTTGTCGTTCATTCGGGAGACATGGAGGAGCAAGACGCAATAAAAAGCGAAGTATATCTTTCTTTTTGTGTCCAGTTCTCTTTTCCACAGAAGCATTTTCTCCAACAGTACCCGAAATAGAAGTAGTATTATTAATAGTCTTAGAAGAAAGAGGAGCAGTAGCAGGTGTTGCGGTGAGTCGAAATGCAGTGATTCTTGATTCTGGAGAAATGCCATACTCGCTCCTACAATCCACTGCATCAGGCAATTTGACACCATATGTCTCCAAGTAATATGACCGTGTGTAATCATCGCAGTCGTATAAAAACACCTTGCGACCAAGAAGATTAATGGTAATGCCAACATCTAAGTCCGTCGCCTTGTAGTGTCCTGCAGGTCCAACGTATGGTTCCCGCATGCCGTTTACCCGATGGGCAAACGCAAGTTCATTTGCCTTTGCAATAGATCCCTCCTTTGGAAGCCATCCACGAGAAAGAAAAAGTGATGGAGTCGCCTCATTTGATGTGGGACGTTCCACCACCGCGATAGAGTCATCTTCTACAAAGTACAAAATCTCCAACTTCCGAACAATACCTCCAACCACTTTGTCACGCTCATCCAATAGAGCGAAGAAGCGCAAAACTTTCCCGCTGTCCTGCACAAAACGAGCTGCACGCATTACCTCATCCCCGTGAAAATCCTGAGAAAGAATACCAAACTTACCAGACAGCATGCGTTCTTGATGGCGTTTCCAATCACTCATAAACGAGGAATCAGGACACGAGGCAGGAGCACCCACATCTACACCAAGAGTAGTGAGAAATTCTCGTGTAAATGGGTCACAGTCATAGAGGAAAAATTCCGTAGCGTTAATGCGTACAGATCGTCCTACATTAAAGTGGTTAATTGATAGAAACTCTTCGTTGGGAAATTCCTCCCGTTGACGCGGATCGGCACGCACAGGCTGACGCTTAAGAAACGTTCCTCCACGCAATCCACTGTTTGGAATACATGGCTCTTGTATTAATATTGTATCATCCTCTGGGAAGAAATGTATAACAACGCGACGATGCCAGTACTCTTCTAGACATCCTTCTGGTGCCTTCTCCGTAAAAAATGCGTAAAAACGAAGCACTTTGTCTGATAATGTTGTATATTGAGCACGTCGGTCAGCTTCAATACCACCCTTTCTCCGCGTTGATAAGGCATGGAGAAGTTGCTTCGCCGTCAGTCCAAGTCCTTCTGGTGGGGTGTGGTCATATAGACCCTTTGAAACAAATGCTCGTTTTCCACGGAACTCCGCTTCCAGCTGCTGAGGTTTGTCCTGGACCTTACGGAATGCTTGATCCTGCCAATTGTGTCCCACACGCGGCGGTAGTAACTTCGGATCGAGGGTGCGAATGTACTCTGTTGGCACATCATGCCCGAGTAACACTGGCTTCGAAGAAGTCATCCTCAATTACTTAGCTTACACAATGCAAGAACAAAAAAAAAAGAGCTACGATGCGTTACAACAGCAAAAGGAAAAAAAAAGAAAAAAAAAGAAAAGCAAGCAAGTAAAATAGAAACAGGAATCGTGCACGTAAAATATGGACTGCGTATGGCAACAATACTAGTTGCTATTGTTGTCGTTAGTAAATCGAGCAATTTTTTCATTGAAAAAAAAAAGGGGGAAAAAATCGTCGTTTTCCATTATGTGGGGAGTGTAACGTAGGGGGGGAAATCCACCGTCCTCCCCTACACAGCGCAACGCTCATTTGGCTCAGGTTTCTTCTTCGCCCTTGCCACTACACCCCCATCTCCCCACTCTCCACATCGTTTGAACGGATTGAAACAAAAAGAATAATAATAATAATAATAATAATAATAATAATAATAATAATAATAATAATAATAAAGAATTCCGTTGAAGAATGATGTACACCACAAGTTGTCCCCTGTATTCTTTCATTTTCTTTTTTTTTTTGCTTCATTTTTACTCAACTCTGTTCTTTCTTTCTTTTTTTTTCTTTTCTTTTTTGCCCTTTTTGTTTTTGTTCTTGTTTTTTTTTTTTTGGTTCCGTTTGGTTTTTTTCTTGAGTTCCTTTTGTTGCTTTTCCACGTTGCGCAGAGAGCGTCGGGAAACATAACAACGAGGGAAACCTCCTGGCACACTTTATCGTCATCGCCATCTTAGGTTTTCATTTACTTTCCAAACCGAATAATACCTGCAGAAATGAGGGTGTTGATCTTCGCGGAAATCGTGGGATCTCTCATGTAATCCTGAATGCGCGAAGGGTCCCGCTGCATCTCACCCAGTACCAACTGCATATAGCTGTCCTGCATAATAGCAGCAACCTCTGGGTCAGTCATGGCGCGCTTTGCCACCTCGTCCCCATCTGCGGAGTTACCAGAAGCCATCTCCTGAATCTTCATCATAGTCCGCATGCGCCCATCCTTGCACTCTGCATTGTCCTTATCATACTTGAGGCCCTCATCATAGGCTTGAAGGGCTTTGTTGTATTGTTTCGTCCAGAAGAAAGCATGTCCTCTCCTGGCATGCGCCTTGACAAAGTCTGGTTTAAGACTGATGCACTTCTCAGCATCGGCAAGAGCTTCATTGTACGCCCCAAGTTTCAGATATGCAGCGGCACGATTGCTGTATGTTGTGTGCTCATCTGGGTTCCGTTTTATAGACTCAGTATATGCCTCCACTGCTTCAGGGAATTTATCCGCCTTAAAAAAGGCGTTACCCTCATCCTTCTTCTGCTGAGCGATCTCGGGGTTTTTATATTGTTCAATTTCAAATTTTTCCTTCTCTTTTTCACAGGCGTTCAGCTTCGAAAGGGTGTCAGGATTACGGTGCTCCACCAATGCTTTCTTAAATAACGCAATAGCCTCATCAAAACGTTTTAATCGTTGCAAGCAAAAAGCTTCACGAGTCATAAGCTTGGCAATGACAGTGTAATCACATCGGTTCTCACGCCCGTGCTCCAAAGCCTTTTCACACTCCTCTATACATGCCTCATATTCTCCCTTCTCAAATATAACAGCAGTAATGTTAAGGAGGTAAACAGTGTTTGTGCTGTCCTTAGCAAGGGCCGCTTTGTACTTTTCCAAGGCTTCATCAAACTTTCGTTGCTTGTAAAACGCATTCCCTTCTTCTTTTAGGCGAAGCGCTTCAGATGCTTCTGGTGAAAGTTCTGCTGCTGCCGCGGCCTTCTTCTCCTCCTCCTTCTTCTTCTCCATTTCCTTTTGTTTCCTTTCTCTTTCTTCTCTTTCCCTTAGCCTCTCTTCTTCCTCATCATCATCGCCAGTGGGAAGATCCAATCCACTGAGTACCATGAAAGTTGCCATAAAACGTTGATCCTTAAGGTATTTTTGTACCGATGAAGGATTTTTTATTACATCATCAATCATATGAACGTAGTCTGGTTGGAGGAGATAAAGTGAGAGTTTCGGGTGAGCCTGAATTTTCCCAATAGTATCCGGGCCAAATACCTTTGCAAAAGGATTCTGAAAACTGGAAGCGACTTTATCCTTTTTTACAGCAGCAAGACCCTCGGTGCATGCAGTATTTGACGAATCAACAGATAGCCCTTTATTATACGCAGAAGCAGCTTCGTCATAACGCTTAAGTCCGTGAAGGGCAGCACCTTGCCTCACGTAACCCTTAACCCAATCAGGTTTGAGTGAGACACATTTCTCAGCATCCTGTAATGCATTTAAATATTGATGAAGAGCAGCATGACACGCAGATCGATTGCTGTATAGAACATGATTAGAAGGGTCCAGGTTAATGGCCTGCGTAAAGAAGTCTGAAGCTTCCGCATAACGGCCCGCGGAAAATTCCTGGTTGCCTTTATTCTTAAGTTCTGTTGCGTCCATTAAGATTCTAGTAGTTTAGGTATAAAACAGAAAATATGTATCAAGAACAAAAAAAAAAAACGGGAAACATAAAATAAATATCAGCTCCTCCATACAATAGGAAAATTAATAATAATAATAATAATAATACAAGCAGTCATATATATATATATATATATATATATATATATATACATAGAAGACAAATAAATTTCTGAGATCACACCAAAGAAAATACTAACTATCTCAACATTGCACAAAACGCGCTCAAAAATTCAATCATTTCTACTCCCAGAATACCACCATTTTCCTATACAGTTATTTGAGATGATGTTTTCTTCTTTTCCTCTTCCTTTTATTTTTTCCTTTCATATTGATACTGCCTCTCTTCTTTTTCCTACCTATATAATAGTTTTCGAGTACGTGAATCCTAATGAAAATTTCTCCCTTATTTAATTGTCACATTTTATCAATGGTGGGCTTTCTTTTTCTGATCATTCTTCGAAGTATCAACTTCTTCGCGTTGATTAATACGTGCCTGGAGAGCAAGAACCTCCTTTAGCAAGCGATCGCGTGCGTTGTCAGTGGTGCCAGATTGCATGGCCTTTGGATTCTTTTCAGCATCCTCAGCTGCCTTCTTTGCTTGGGTTTTTGCCATGATTTCACGTACTTCGTTTACCGAACGAAGACGAACTGGTAAAAGACGGCGCTCCTCCAGAGGGGACCACCACTGCCACCCAGTAATGTCCACCTCCAGCTCAGCGCGATCACGGACCTCTGGGCACCAGTCCATGTAGCGCCAAACACCAAGTTGTCCCTCAAGATGCTTGATCGTCAAGCGCTGCATAATCGCCTCACGTGCCAACACGGGTTTGAAGCGCTCAAGGAGATCAGCCAATTCGTCCAAGCGTCGATCTTGGGCAGGCTTTCTGTACTGTTGAACAACAGCCTCCACTTGCTTCTCATCACATTCGGTAGTGTGAGTCACAAGTGCATCATATCGGGCACGTTTGGTGGTAACCAATTCACGATCAATGACCGAGGCGTATTCTTGAGCCCAATTATTTTTTGGAAGCAAAGCACTTGGTAAACCTTGTTCCGCTCGACGCTTTCGGAAAGCAGCCAATTTCTGCTTTGATTCCACCTCACGTTTCAGTTGGGCCAATTTTGCCTCATCCTCCGGAGTGTAAACAACCCATTTGGCTATCTGATCGAAGTCACATTTACCTTCCTCTTTATGATACGACCAGAGAGCATGGCGAAGACAACGCTCCATTAACGTAAGCTTGTCCATGGGTTGATCATCAGTCGTGTTTTTACGTAATTTCTCGGCTCCACCCAGTAACGCATCAATCTCCTTTTCAAGTTGCTCTATCGTAACTGAAGTCTTGCGAGTGTACTGAGTAGGTGCTACTCCCTTATGCCGTTTGATCATCTCAATGGCAATACTGGTATTATTCTTTACTTGCTGGTCCTTAGTTAGCTTTGGATATGAGTTGGTTGGAAAATAAAGCATAGGTGCCACACCAGAAATGCATCGAGAGCCCTCTGCTCCAAACTTTGAGTGAGCCACGCGACGCATAATGATGTATTCCTTGTCAAAATATATATGTGTGAATAACAACAGCAAAAGAAAAAAAAGAAAAAAAACGGAAAGGAAAGAAAGAAGAGAATAAAAAGAGTCGTCCCAATTGAGTAATTTAGAACAAGAAATCATTCCAAAAAAAAAAAAACAGAAATCTCTACCTTAACGCGTTGTTTTTTTCCTCTCGGTTTCTCGTTGGATTTTGCTTTGGACAAAAAGCAAAAAAAAAGGGAGTTCTTTGTTCTTCTAAAAAACTCCGTAATGAAATTGAACAGGATTTCGTATGCGTTGTTGAGCATTTCCCAATGGCAAAACTTGTAACTCGATTTGCGGAAGAGATACAGTAGCAGCAGCTCTCGGCCTCTCGTTACGTCGATGAAGTGCGGGAGGTACACTTCGTCGCCTTAAACCCAAGGTAGTAGCAACAGATTCTTGTCGGGGTACTTGTCGTCGACGATTAAGATTCCTCATAGTAGGTAAACTTGACGAATTTACCCCTGGTGCGGGATCTCTATTAACAGAAACCACAACCGGGGTATAATCCAATGGACAAACTGCTGAATGCTCTGTTAGCCATCTCTGGGCACACGAAGTATGAAAAAAATGTCCACATAGTAGCCATACACAACTACTATTTGTATCAAAATGATCCAGACATATATGGCACACGTCGTTCTCCAAAGAAGAATTCCAACTCCCATGTTTAAGTGTCATAAACTGTTCAGTTGTTAACAGTGGACGATTAACTCTTTCGTCAAGTTGAAGAAGTGTTTCATAATCATTAGGATCTATCTCTCTATACATTAAAGGAAGTAACTCCGCTGGAATCCGAGTTGATGGTTCTTGTTGAATGGTTTGTATCGGTGCAGATCTTCGCCCATTGCATCTTTCCACAATATCTCCACTGCCTAGTAACGAGAAGGGATGATTTGAATGAGTATCACTACAGTGAAAGCACCCACCACAAAGAAATACTTCTTGGCAAAATAAACATCTATAGCACTCCCCACCAGTATACTTTTTACACCCAGAGCATTTTTTACTTGTTGCATTGGAATTATTTACCCAGAGAGTTCGACAGTACGGGCATCTCAAAGGATTTCCAGAATTATGTCGCATATATTGTTTAAAACAATAAGCATGAAGGTGTTTTCCACAACCCCCTTGGCAGTAACACAATGGATTATCGTTAGAAAGATCTTCAAAGCAAATCGGACATACATCTCCTCGGCTAATCTCCTTAGGGGCAATAATCCCCTCCCCCCTTGCTTGAATCTGCACATTCCGTATCCTTTTTTCAGCTCTCAACAAATTATCAATTTCTGCTGCCACAAGGGAACGCTGCCAAACTAATGGATTCTCCCTGGGTAGGAAAAACACTTTACATAAGACAAACAAAATATGAATGCATAACTCCTGGCCCTCACTGCAGGAACATTCGTGGGGATCACCTATAGATGTTCTAAACTTTTCTCGTCCATCACGTCCACTTAAAAGAAAACTGGTGGGTCCAATACGTCTAACTAATAATAACTGAGAAGATGGTAAGTTATCAAGAATTACCTTAACATTTTGAGGACAATTAGTCCGCCACACTACGCTACGAGACATACGAGTGACGCATACACACTCACATAAATGTTGAAACGTTCTATTCAGAGAGCAGAGAGAATAGAAAAAAAGAGATCTAAAAATAAAAATAAAAATCAACAGGAGAAAATGGGGAAAATGGGGAAAAAATAATAAACAAAGCAAAAATAATGATATCAATAACAATGTATGGCTTAAGCAGACCATCTCATAAAACTAGTGATCCTCAGATCCAGGGCATGAGAGAAGCGAGATTCAAGGCGCATTGACAAAACAAAAAAGAAAACAAAAGGACATTTATGGACTAGGAGAACCCAGGTTCTCAACAACTCGTTTCACACCAACACAAACAGCATCCCGAATTTTGCTAATAACAGTATTACTTAACTGTTTTTTCTCTTTTTCTCCTCTTCCTCCCCCTAAAGAACTATTCTCGGGGATCTCAGCTCCTTTCGGTTCTTTACCCTTTGTTGAGATCAACTCCGTAACCTTTGTTGATCGTGGACGAGACCCTCCTTGATTATACCCTCTCAGCCTCCTGGCTCTCGCAAAGGCTCTTCCTTTCTTCTCAAGTTGCTTGCGGAATCCACCCTTCCCAGCACGAATTCGCAATAATACAAAGTAATGTCCTACTCCCAATGACTCATCCGAAACAGGAATCAAGCCTTTCGCACCACTCGTGTAAAGCTCAACGGATTCTACGTCCACACCCAAATTCGTAGACAGGGATTCTCGAACCCCGAGCGCACTGAAAAACAATGGAAGAATAAATGTTTTCATCACAGGGCATACAGTGCAAATAACGGCATCATGACTTACCCCTTTAAATTCATCCTCTCTACGCAATGTCAACATCTGCGTGAGAAATTACCTCCTAATTTTTTAACTTGTTTTTCTATTTTTACTTTGTGGAATAAAGGTTAGGCGTAAGAAAGGAAACAGAAAAAAAGAAAAGAAATCCACGTACAATTACTTCTCAGATGGCTTTTTAAAAATCGGGTACAAGAAAACTATAAAGTCGATAGGACCAACACAAAAAAGAAATGGAAAATACACATCAAAATCGCGTTCGTTCTACAGATGAATTCTACTTCGAACTCAGTGAGTTTATCCCATCGCTATCATGCATGGGATATGAAGCATTGTTTGTTTTGTTTTGTTTTTTGCGTTTTCTTCTTATTCATCACATTTTTCTCTGTTGTCTTGGAAGCTCTGTTCGAACTCTCTGCCCAAACGTTATGGCAAGTTTTCGTTGCAGACAGATGCGTGCAGGCATGTTATGGCAGAAAAGAGAAGATAAGGTTGTTGTCTTGAAGAGGGACAGCACATACGCCCATTACCGCGATTCAGATATACTCCATTTAGCCTTACCCTCATCAGAACACAGATAAAGGGGGCACGGCCCTGCCACCATGTTAACTAAGTCTGCCACTTCCCATTCTTTCCAAAAAGAAAAAAGAAAAGAAAAAGCAACTGGAGTTTCTTGTTGTTGTTGTTTTTACTACTCCCAGACCGAGAAAAAAAAAGACAACCAGACAGCAAAAAAAAGCAGCAAGGTGACACAACTAGAAGTCATTTTAAAAAATCCGCGCGCACGCATACGTATATATGTATGTGTCATGCCGTCCCCTCCTTCCCCACCTCCCACTGGAGCTTTTAGAGAGAATTCGCGCCAAAATAAAAATCCCAAAAGAAGGCCACACACCCGTATTCCCCGCCTTGCTTCGCTCACCCTCCCTTTTCCGCACCTCTTTCGAAGGACCAACGCGAGGAAAAGGCGCCTGCCAAACAGCAAAAAAAAAAAAAAGAAGCGCTTCCACGACCCCCGCCCGCCAAGCCCGAGAACCCCGGCGCACAACCAACAAACGCATTAAAAAAACGGGAAACAACGGAACCAACCGAACGCGCAAGCAGGGGGGGAGCCACGAAGAACGGCCGCTGGATCTTCCGCGCCGAGCGGGTAAAAAAAAAAAACGAGGGCGTACAGGCCTCCCACCCCAATGGGGAAACCAAGCCACTTGTTCTTCGTCAAGCGCGGCCCCTCGGCACCCTCGCCCTCGACGCCGCGGCGCCACCGACGGCTTGACGCCAAATGGACCATGGCGACGCACCATTTTATAAACACCAAACCCTGCCCCTTTGAGGGGCCAACCTTTTTTTACGAAAGGGGCCGGCACAGCAGGCGGCCCCCGCCCCCAAATGGGGGGAAGACTGTCCTCCTGCCGTTCTTTCCCCGCGGCGTGCGGGTATTCCATTTCCTTTTTCAGCCCACAACCCCGTTTGGTGCCAGCGTGCTTGAGTTTTCGGTGCTTTGCTCAACCCCCTACCCCCACAGAAACATGCACACCGCTGTGCTGGGCTTGGGTTTGAGGCTTGCTGCGTTTTAATGGCGGACACGGATGCGGGGTAGCCGCGGCCCTTTTTACACACATATATTCGTATAAGACCTTAAAGCCGCAGCGCACGCACCCAAATGACAGGCCCTTCGTCAATTCACCACCCTTCGTTGCTTGTCCTTTCCTTTGGCTTTGGGAGAAGTCTTGCCTTGGGACGTGCCGAAGGTGGCGCGTAATGGGGCCACCTTTGTGAACACACAACCCCGAGCAAAGATTGCAAGAAAATGGTCTCCTTGCCGGGGCTGCGGCCATGCTATTTTTGGCGCCATCTCCACTCATAGTGTGGGACGCGTGTGTTGGCAAGAAAGGGGTGGAATTCCAGGCGATTCCGGATCATGTGCGCAGTTGGCCCCCCACGCTGCCCGGGCGAGCAATATGCCACGGGCACTCTTCATGGGGGTGGCCGCGTTACCTTGGCAAGCAAAGCCCAAACTGCACATCGGGCAGTTTAATGCCGCGAGGCGTTGTGGGGAGGGGAGTGCCTTTTTTTGGGGAGGGGGGATCTCAGCACGAAGCTTCTTTAAGTCTTGGAGTGGCGCTTCGTGGCCGAACCAGCGACACGTATTCGAGGATATGCGGCTGAACGGCTCTTAGCAGCCATCCGTGTTTATAAGAAACCCCCGTTCGAAAATAGGCCAACACAGACTCTTCACGGGCCAGCTTGTTGTCCATCTTCGTGCGGGCTTCCAGTCGCTAGGGATAGCCAATGTGTATTTCACTGGCCTGGATGCCCTCTACCATTGCAGCCGTTTGGAAATCGCAGCTATTTCAGCAATCCATGTGCCAGGAAACCCGGGGAGGTCAGAGGCGGCTTTGACTCTCCCATGTCGCGTGCTTCGTTCCTGGATACCCAAAATGGTCGAACATAAATTGCAGCCTTATGCGCCCCTCTGTTGTATATTCGATGGAAAAATGCCCAGATATGGCCCAACATTCCGTCGAATACTCTGAGAGGGACTGCTTTCAAGGCAGCGAAATGAAAAAGTGGTGTGGGTTGTTGCCGTTGCTCCTGGTTCGATGCCAAACCCCACTGGCCCATCAGCGCAAAGTTCGTAGCGCTGCCTCTTTGAATGTGGATGTTTTCCCTTTTTTTGGAAACGCCAGTTGACCCATCAAGTCCAGGCTTTGTATTTGGCTTCGTCGGAATTTTCCGCGTGACGCCTCCAGGGAAATGTGGAAGAGAAGACAAAACGAAAACAGTCGTGAGGCAGTTTTGAGGGGAGAACGTTGAAGTTCTATTTCTAGCACATAGCACGGTGCCTTGATATGGTCATAGATCTCTTGAACTTGATGCTTGTGACCAAAGGCAATGCAGGTCATGGTTTTTAACATACCGCCGCACACTTTGCATTTGAGTAGATACTTGAAGCTGCGAGCGAGCACAGTATCATGTAGTTGCTGCAGTTTGGCTTCCAGTAAGGCATCAGCTCTTCGGCTTCCCTTTGGTATACCCGCAATGGTTCTGCACGCTTCGTGTCGTATTGAATCCGGTGTTGTACGGTATGTCGGCGAGGCATCCCAGTACCATACCCCTACGCCATGCATGGCTTTAGCCTTCACCAAGGCGAGGCGCAATTCCCGCAGGTTGCCTCTTTTTGGCCCCACGAGCAAGACGAAATCGCTACTAGTTGGGGTAGTCATCGGCCCGCCGCTTTTTGGCGATGGGCAGCGTGGGTGCCCATATGCCGCGGTGTTTTTGGAACGCAATGTCCAGGAGCGCGGGCGTTCCTTCCATAGTTACTCGGCCTCGTCAAAAGAAGAAATTCGGCGGACTTTAGCCCGTGGTGGCAAATAGGGCATATTTCATTTTACTGGGGTTCACTTCCATAAAATATTCTTTTGCCAAGTTTGATGTTATACCAAGGCCTTCGGGGAGTCAAATTCGTCATATTCCTGTCCCCATGCCGAGCACTAATGGTGGGATCGTCGGAAAAGAAACCGTCACTTATCAAGGGAGGTGTAGCACCCAGTCTGGCACTGAGGGAGTTCACCACGATGATGAACATGAGTGGTCCCAATACTGTTCCCTTGGGAACTCTGCGCGTGGACATTTCAGGTGAGGAGGTGGTGTTGTTGATGCGTGCGGCTGTTTGCCGATTGTTGGGAAAAGCCACTGGCAAGCGAATTGTTTGCTTAGGAAATGGCAACCGCTTAATCCATAGTATGATTTTATCATGGTGTATGCGGTGCCAAATTCCTTGGCAATGTCAACAAATCCCGTCGCTGTGTTACCCTGGGGGATTGTGCAGCGCATGGAATCCTTAAGATGCAGCAACGGGTCGAGCGTTGGGTGCCCAGGACAGAAGCCAGATCGCCGCGGCGTCAGTTGAGGCCCTACGATTTCACTAATGAGTGCAGCCATAATCTTTTCCACAAGCTTGCGGAGGCAGCTGGTTAATGCCTCCGGCAAATGCAATTCAGGAGCTGTTGCTTTTTTCCCCGGCTTCAGGAGGAGGATATCTACCCCACGTCGCCAATTGTGCGGAACCGTGTCGCTGCTCAGTCTTCCGTTGAAGAATTTTGGTGCAGATCTCTTCGTCACCTTGTTCATGTGCCGCTTTGCCTACACATGTACTTCCCCAGGGCCCGGTGCAGAGCCTAATGGCAACGAACGTAAGGCCCGATCGAGTTCTGCCATAGTTATGGGGGTAAACTCCACAGCCGTTTGTTTAATTAACGGTGGTGAGCAAGAATCACGGTTCTTACTCGCTGTCGAAACGCAGAATTCAATCAGACGATTAACCTTCTGATGCGTGGTGAATAAGGCGCTGTCTGCTTTCATGGCTGGGGTGCTTGAAGGCCGTGGGAACGCATACCCGGCGCAGCACCCTCCAACTATTGCCATCTTCCGCCGTAAGTTAGGAGCAAAGAGTGTTCCAGAAACCTGACACAGGTGCACGTAGAAGTGTTTTCCTGCCGCACTTCAGTTGCTGGTTTGGCGTTGTGCGCGGTGCTGTCCCAATGGCGCGTTCTAGTTCCGCTAGTTCTGTGGTCAAGAATGGGGCTTGTTGGCAGTTTCGTGAGGGTCCGTAGCTTTGACACGACAATCCCGCATACCGGTCGCAATTCTCTGTTCTTTTGAAGCGACGTAGCCCATACATCGTGGCACGTGGCATAGCTTATTGGTTAGGTTCTCATATTTTCTTCAATTGGCCATTTTCAACGTTAACAACGTTATATCTGACCGCAGTGCGTCCTGCAATGGGCTGCCCCCCCCCCCCACACACACACAGCAATCACCACATCACAGCGATTGATGTAAAACTTTGGGGGGGATGACCATACCGTCCAACTTCGCAAAATGCCGTGATCTTTTGCCAGTGAAGTCTGGCGCCGGGTCGCCGTGTCGAATGGTGAACCTTTGCGCCCACCAGCGTTTGTGACCAAGAAGTCGCTTTAAACATACCATTGCGCAATGGTATTGCCGCGGGTGTCTGGCGGAATACCGTGATCCCAAGCCAATGCGTGTGCATTGACGTCTGCGCTCGCCAGCTGCAGCCCATCCCCACTAGCCAACCCATCCAGCTCTTCTCCAGGGCCAGGTGCAGAACCCAATGGTGACAAAGTGAGGTCGCGATCAGGTTCCACCATAGGAATTGGAGTAAACTATGAGGCATTTGTCCTTACCAATGGCAGATTGTAAAGATCCGGCTGCCTCTTTGCTTTGGAAACATGGAGTTGAATCAGGGGACTATCCACCCGATGCGTGGTAAGCAATGCAGCTTCTGCATTCATGGCTGGCACACCTCGTGGGCGAGGGAAATGCACTCGGCATGCTGCTAGCCAACCATTGCTATCTGTTGCCGTAAGTTTGGGGAAAAGGGCGCGCCAGCGATTCACAGCAGCCGCGCGTAGGAGCGATTTTATGCCTTATTTCAGTCGCAGGCTGGGCATTTTTCACGGTGCAGAAGCAATGGGGCGGCCTAGTTCCGCCAGCCCTGGGCTCCAGAGAAGGGTTGGTTGGCAGTTCCCTGCTGGGACTGCGGCTTTGGCGTGGCGTCCCACATGGCAGACGCAATTCTCTGTTCTTTGGAATCGACGTTACCCATTCATCGCGGCACGCCGCAGGGTTCATTTGCCATTCCCTTGCGCTTCCTACAATCAGCCTTTATCAACGACAAATAGCGCTTTATGTAGTCATGGAGTGTCAAGCGGTGCATTGTCGCCCTCTATTTGCAAACCAAACGTGGTGTTGCGGCGATCGCGGTCAGCACTGTAAAACCGACCGTTGCCCTCCAAACCTAGGGCAAACACACGGCCCAGGAGTAAGCACACGATCAAGTGACAGGCCCTCGCCCCCGGCTTCCGACTATAGAAAAGGTATGGTGACCTCGAAGAGCGTATTGACACCCTGTTCAGCAGCCGGAAGGTAATAACTAGTCGTGCCTTCACGCTGGCGTGGTAAGGCGGTTCCGTCTGCTTGGCTCCGCTACAGCGTTGTGGGAGACTAACGTCGTCTCTGAATCGCCGTAGGATTTGCATCGCAAACCTTATAAAGCTCTCCTAGTCGTTTGGTGCGTAAACTTGTCCGCGCCTGTCGAGACCAGCGAACTTGCCTCAGGGTGTGACGAGTGCCAGCGCTTCGGCGTGTCAAAATTGACACCCACCCACCTAGCAGAAACGTCGCTTTGGATCTTGCATAGTTTGGCTAGGGCAGTGCTTTAACAAGAGGGCAGTTAATATAACCTATTTGGTTGCAAACTAGAAACGGAAAACAGACCTAGGGCAGCGCCACGTCTGAGAGACCTGAGACAAGTTAGTGAGGTAAGCCCACCACAACCCCCCCATAAAGCTACACGGGTGGGCGCAGAGCATCGCCCGATGACCGTGTAGTTGTGAAAGGATTCTGCTTGCAGAGTAATCTTTCTCCTATTGCTGACTCGACAATGGAAAGAGAAGAAAAGATTGAAAGGGGAAAAAAGCGTTATATATCGACCAATATTATACACAACCAAGCAAAGATAAACAACACATCACCTTTATTCCTTTACAGTAAAAAATATCGAAACGAAAACATGAATAAAAGGATTTGTGAGTTCATAAAAAATTTACTGACGAAACGGTGAAGAAGTTATCTCACGTCTTCCTCGCTACCCCTTCGCCAGCCTTATTTCTTTCACCACGCCGTCGCCGATAATTCCTTTGCCACGCTGCACGCCATCCGCTGCATTCTCTTCCGATCTGAGATAATGAAAAAGGGCGCTTATTCCCTTTTCCCGCAGCAATCTACCAACCGCACAACACTTAACGATTAGAGGTCGAGATTTTGACTGGCCTTTATTAGTCGCTCCTATAACCCTTGGGCTGCCAACAAATAAACCCATGGAAGACGGAGTGCGCTCCCCGAAAGCACGAATGGCCAACTGCATTGCCCGTGCCCAAGCCACTGTTATGATAAGAAGCGCTTTTGTCCATTTGGTCCCCGTGAAGAAAACCAGCCCAGAGTTATTAAACAGAATAGCTCCCAAACTTTGGAACGACGCGTCGGCCACAAGCACCGCCGATGGCTTCTGAAATTTCCTGGGGTGACCGGTATGTTCCCAACGAGCATTCTTAGACATGTCTCGTCAATTTGGATGTCTGTCCTAGATTGCGCTGCAAAGTCCAATTCCTTCTTCGAATTTCTGCTCGCTTGCGGCAATCGTCGTCGCACCATCTTGAGGAGCACGCACTGTTTGTGCAGAGATTCCTGCGGAGCCCCTGGCACGTCCAGCATGCGTGACTTCACGAACCCTAACTCTTGGATAGCAATTCTGCCCCAATCTGCCGCTTTCTTCAGTTTCCAATGCGCTTTTTTTTTTCACGTTACCAAAACTCTCTTTGAAATGTGGTTGAAATGCACACCAAACAAATCATATTCCTCAATCGAATCCTCAAACTCGCCGATTGTAGCGTTACAGGCTTTGAAATCTTTTTAAATACATACACCCCATTGCTGTACCTTTTCGGCGGCCCCACTTATGCGGGGGTTATTGGTCCCCACGCCAATGCGTATATCAGCTGGTGCTTTGTATTCTTCGACGACTGCAGTGGGTTCCCCTGCCATCACCCTTGCGATGGTATTTACCAGTTCTGGGTCACATTGATGCCCCGTCGCCAGGCGCGTAAGCTCTACTAGTCAACCCTCTTCGGTCCAACATCTGAAAAACTTTCTTATATTCCTTGGATGCTCTACCTGGAAAAAAACGACGCTTTTAAATCAAATAATGCGGCTATCCCACTGAACACCGCACCCAAATGAAAGAATATAGGTTGCAGAGGCACATCCGCTCTATACTCGTCGTTGTTACTTTGGGTCTTTTGCCGCGCAATGAATCTTCTGCGAAGCCTTGCTGCCCTCTCCTCCAACAAGAGAAGAAAGGCTGCGACCCATTCTCGAGTCTTACTCTTGGATGCTGGTTCGACAATTCCAGCTCGCATCAAAACTTGCGCATCTGTGACGGGTATCCTTAACTGGGAATCTCTTCTTCCCCTCCACCCAAACTGGCGTTTGCATTGGCATTCGTAATGTTACGCCAAATGTCCTCCATACTACTTCTTGTCGTCTGGCCCATCCGACTGGACACTCTTTTGCGATCCAAAGTTGACACCCGCACTTGTTGCAATGGAATTTGCTCCAAACCTTGGGGCGGTTGCGACCTTTGATGAACGCGCCCTCCGCAGCAAAGTATGCCCCTAAAAGCCTTACCAAGCCTCGGCATGTCCGCCGTGCCCCGATGAATCCACGTTTCACCCACGAACCTTTGCAGATTCCTCGCTTCAACGCTGTGGGATCCGCTGTCCGTTTGGCTTTTTCAACGTGGGGGCCTAGGTATCGCACTGTGCTTCTGAGGAATTCTCTCGGGCCTGCGTGTTTCCGGAGGGTCGGGGGCATCCTTGTCCCAATACTATTTTCAGCGTTGGCTGCTGCGTGTGTCAGTGCTCCCCTTTTTAAGGAAATCGCTGACATTCACAGGGGCCCCAACGCTTTTGCGACGTCTTCTGTTTTTAGAGTTGTTAGGCATTCCCCGCCCCTCAGGCCTCGCAATCTCTTCTTTTTCTTTGGATCCACTTTGCGTCGCCCCCGTGCGATGGGCAAAAGCGTCCTGTTCGATGGGGCCCCGCCTTGAAGGCATTTGGTGGGGCCCTCTGGTCCACAGCGACTGCGTCCTTGTCTGATGGGTGTGGAACAAAGTTTTATTTTTGTAGCAGCGCAATTTCCCCCCATTGGCTTGCCCTTCCCGCGCCAAATGAATTGTGAGCCTGCCCCATTCATCGCTAACCATCGCCATTGCCACGCCAAGCCCTCATCGAAG
>JAWVMQ010000145.1:0-49939 GCA_036321185.1 Trypanosoma lewisi | reverse complement strand
GGGCAATCCGTGAATAGCCCATCTTTTTTCGGCTTTGGGCGGCCACGGCGACCGGTGCGACGTGATGCGGAAGTTCAATTTCTAGGGGAGGTGAGTTCTGTGTTAATCCGATGCTACCCGTCAGTAATCCGCATTGTGGACGCGGCCAAGAAGAAGAATGGGATGAGAGAGGATGAACATAAGGAATTAAATTATTCTCGGGTCAGAATGGTGGGTGATTTTGCCCCTCCTTCCGATGCAGGCATCTCTAATAGCGGTCAGAGTATTGTGTTTAAAGGCACCTTCACCTTGCGTAATCTGGACGTAGTTATGCTGCACTCCAAGTTAAACTTTATGCAGTTCAAGGTGGTAAACCTCACAGGATGTGGTGCGTCTCAGACAGAACGCATCAGCTCACGCGAGTGTGTTCAGACACACGTCTTCACGCATATTATTTCTCAGCGAATACGGGAGCGTCTGCGAGTCTTGGCGCAGAGGGCACGTGAACGAGCTCACAGGAACCGCCACGCAGCCCCGCCTTCTGTCACACCACAATTGCTCTTGAAGACAACGGCTTCGTTTTTTGCAGAGTCTATATTCCTCCAGTATGTGGCCGATGTGATTGTTCCGGAGACCTCGGGTGCTGCTGTAGCTACAGTGGAAGGCTCCAGGGACACAACGCAGGAGCATGAGGAATCACGCGTATTCATGGTGAGTGCGACTCACTTGGCTGTGGGCATGCATCTAGCCGACCAAAATCAAATTCTTGCTCTTGAAGGTAACCCAAAGAGCGCTGCTGAAAAGAAGTCTAATGGAGCACTGGGTGGAGTGCAGATAAACATGCAGATTGACATTGGGAAGGTTAATATCTCGCTGCCGTATCGCCTTCACGCCGCTGTAATCATTGAACCTCAGCTTCACCAGTGGTTACAAGTATGGATAGAGGCAAAGAAAATTGTTCAGCCCATGCGGTCTGCAAACACCACAAAGGTGGATGAAAGTTGTCTTTCCTTGTCAGCTACTCAACCGAAAAAGATTCATGCGTTTTGTTGGACAGTTCACTTACATGAAACACGGGTAAAGCTGAGTCTGCCGCAAGGCATCAGTGCAGAGCTCAAGATACCGCTTGCATCGGGATTTTTAAATATTTCCTCAGATGAACGTCTGAACCTAAAGGCACATTTGCATCCTTTTGCGTTTTTGTCTGACAGCCCCTCAGCAGGGAGACACGCAGTGGAGTTTCCAAGTGTATACCTTATTTGCGCCAAGGATGAGCGCATGCGTCTCGGTACGTGTTTGGTGGAATTTGTTGAAGTCACCGTGTCACCGATCATTATAAGCCATTTGCTTTTAGTTTCTGAGAGACTTATAGGCACGTACAGATCCATTACGAAACCGTTTCGTGTTGGTAGGGAGGAGACCGATGAAGAACAGCAAATCCCTCAGGATCAGATGAAGGAGCAAGAACAGCAACACCAAGGAGTGTCAAGCTTTTCGGTTCCAGCGCTCTGGGCATGGAAAGGCCGATTTGTGTTTTTTCTTGAGGGTCTTCGTGTGTCGTACCTTACCTCCATGACCAACCTGCGGTTTTCTCTAAATAAGATGAATGCTCTGACAGAGATGACTTCCTCAGGCAAGTACCGGATCACCAACCTGATAGTGAATGTTGCAAAAGCACAGATTGCTCTTGTCGATCGTGACGATTACGATAAAATGCAGTCTGCGCTACGCCAACCAGTGGGAATTCCTCGGAGTGATGCCTCTTCACCCAGCACAAAAGCGGCAATGTTCCCCAGACAAAGTGCTTCTCTGGCGTCCGAAGACTCTGTGCGGGTGGTGCGGCCATTAGGCGGTTTCGTTTGGGGGCTCTTTGAGACCTCATTCACACTTACCAGTGGGCGAAGGAACATAAATGAGATGCGAGAGGCGATTGAGAACATCTTTGCAACCACACGAGGATCTCTTGTTGATTTAAGTGAAATTGGAAAACTTGGAAGCACTGCCACACATTGGAACCTTTCGATTGTGTCACTACTTGTTGTCCTTCGAGTCGGGCTTGTGCCGCTTCTGCAGCAGTCATTTGCTGAAACACAGGAGCTCGCGGAAAAGATGCGGTTTGAATCTCAGCGAGAGGGCCGTTTATTCCGTCGACAGATCTTCAAACATGGGACGTACCGACAGCTGGCACGCGTGCAGAAACAGATGGATGCACAGGTCGAGCGAAGCCAACAGCAGAAGATAAAACGTCTCCATGAGCTGGCCGCGCAGATTAAGCCAGAAAACAACAGGCCAACATTCCAGAGACGTCCTTCTGCCTTACAATCACCAAAGTCGACAAGGAAGACAGATGAAAACGAGGACTTGTTTAATGCAAAGTCAGATAGCAAGTTCTTTGCGACAGTGTCGAATTTTCTCATTGTGATGCCTTTCGGCGATGCAGCGTTCCGTGGGATCCTTGAAGGGAAACAAGATATGTACCCGCCAGGCCGTGGTGTATCTAGACTGAATGGCAGGGACTTCATCCCTAACATGGCGTTGAAGCTAAGGGTTGAAAAGTCGACTTTTGTGTGCCGTTTTCTCAAGTCACAGAGATGGCCCCCTTTGATTTGTTCGACAGGAGAGAATAATACTAATACCAATAATGATCTCGGCACTTTCCTTGGCATTGCAGAGAAGGATACCCCATCCAATCTGTCGTTTACATCACGCTGTGTTGTGGAAGATGTGAACCTTTATTTCACCGACGGCTCCCCGCTAGACAATGACGTTTCTGTGAAAGAACTACTTTCCCGCACCCACATCCTTGGTGGTCTTGGCACACTCACCAGCTTTGGCACTAGTGAACATAAAAATTCGTTTTCAAAAATATATGTTGGTTCCATCGACGCACCAATTCATGTAACAAAGGCTGACAGCAGAGTAAATATTGGAGCCATCATCGATATGAGCTCTCCAAAGATTTGTATCTCGACACGTTTTGTAAGTATTCTCAGCCAGATAATGCAGGAGATTCCCACAGTGACACTTTATGATCTTTTACATTCCAACGGAGTATCGAAGACTACAAGTGATCGGCCAAGCCCATCACCACAACGATCCCAAATAGCAGAGACAGCAACAGCACCAGAGGAAACTCCTGTGAAGGAACATCATGTTGATCCGTTGAGGCCACGTGACGTGACGGCTGCCGCTGCTGCCGGTGCTGCTGCTTCCCCATACTCCAAGAGACCCCTTTCGTATCATTTTGACATAACTGCGCGTCTTGAAGAAGGTGAAATAAAAATATTCTGCGTACAGAAGGATATTGCTGCCGGCGTTCCCAGTACACCACAACCTGGTGTGGACAGTTTATTAAGCAAACTTAGTCGCCCCCTCAGACGGCGCGTAAAGTTCACCAGTGACAAGCCTGATCCGAACAACACAAGTTCTGCTACTGCTGCTGCTGGTGATCCTTTCGCCTCGGCATATCCCATGACAGAATTGCTTTCATTTCCAACCCCTGATATTACCGCGATGTTTCTGGGAATGTTTGATGGGTCCAAGATTGAAGAGGATGAGTTGATTGTCCGTGTGGAGATGCGGGCGAGTACGATTGAGGTAGAGCCATCCATCCTGAGATTGGTGGTGGAAATTGAAGAGTGGGTGACGATACAGAATCGCGAAAGAAGTGAGCGTGCATCTATGCTCCTCAATATG
Source organism: Trypanosoma lewisi (assembly GCA_036321185.1). Classification (NCBI taxonomy): domain Eukaryota; phylum Euglenozoa; class Kinetoplastea; order Trypanosomatida; family Trypanosomatidae; genus Trypanosoma; species Trypanosoma lewisi. Next base: position 46,264 of record JAWVMQ010000145.1, on the reverse strand, counting down.
GTCAGAGGGTGGGAGCGGGATATCACCAACAGCGAACTGGCCCTTTATTGCTCCATATCTGATGTAGCGTTACCAGTGCCGCAGGCTCTTGTTGAGGCATTGACGCAAGCCCGGGCGTCATCAAATGGTTTGAGTGCATTGCGACGACAGCAAAAAGAACGAAAACATCTCTCGGATACCTCGTCAGTTTCACGGTCCCACCCCTCAACCGTGTCAACCATCAATCGTGGTGGTCAGAAAAATAAAACTTTTATGAGCATTCACTTCCGCATCACGGGACTACGCTTTGTTTTAACGACAGAACCAGCGTCAACAGTGACCATGTCTCTCTTTTTGGATGAGCGTGGCGGTTCTCTTGACTTCTTCATAAAGCGAATATCAGGAGAACCCCCGAAGTCCGTTTACGACTCAGCGACATTTGTACCGCCAACAATTTCATTCTTCCTTTGTGTGCGACGAGCGAGGCTGGAGTGCCAAGCAAGGTTAGAAGTAAAGTCTCTTGAAATGCATTTACCAGAGGTGGTGGCGTGTTCCGCAGTGCGACGATGCAAGCATGCGTGGGAACTAACAAATGTTTATGTGCATACGCCACTTAATGTATCGGATGGTCTTGATATGGAAATTATAGTGCGTGCACCGCATGTGGCACAGATATTCACTGTGCAAGAACTCTGGCATAAGACGCTACTTGAGCTGATGCACAGTATTCAGCAACTGCTTACACGCAGTGGAGATATCATAAGGGAGAATGTGAAGAAAAATCCAACCATTCAGCGCCGTCTAAATGCAATGCGTACGGGCCGTGTAAATGAAACGCTGATGATCACTGTTGCTGCATCACACGTCAAGTTGCGACTTGACCTCAGCCCTGGTAATGCGCAAGAGTCAACCTTGGGTGGTGTTAATCTCTTCGTGATGAGATCTCGATCCCCGAACCGTGTGCACAGCAAGACGTGTTTTGATGTGTCAATACGTAGCTTTTTATTGCGCTCTGAAGGTGTTCTTTCGGGTATGGCCAACCTTGAGAGCCTCTTCATCAAGGGATTCGTAATTGGAAACGCGGAGGGGTCAACAACGGTGTTGCGCTCGCCGTCTGGGCATACCTTCCGAGAGGCTCTATGTATGCAGAAGATGCATGTTATGTTTAAGGAGCGGCAGCTGAAGGACGTGTTTGAGTGCCAGGTGATAGAGTTCTGTATGGACCTCATGGACGGCATTGACGAGAAGGACGATGACACGGAGATGAAAGCGAATGTCTCGCTTTTCAAGAGCAGTGTTTTTATTACGCCAAGCACTGTATCGGTGTTTCTCAATACGGTTCGCAGCTTCAGCGAGATTGTGGCCGCGCAGAGGGAGACTGCGATGGTGAAACTTCGCGACACTGTGATGCAGCCAGTTCGCCCATTAGTGGCACAGAGGGGGAGTGATGATTTCCATGACGCTGCTTGGGTGCTGAAGAAGAAAAAAACCATTCTTAGTGGTCAAGTATCTGTGCCCTTATTGGGAGACGATAATGTCGGGAGTAACGGTAGGAGTAATAATTCTAGTAACACTGACGTCAAGAAGAGTGAAAAGGAAGGGAAAGATCTGACAATCACGGACGCTGGTAACATAACCCCGCCTGTTGACAAGGATGAGATGGAAGGAGCCGCTGCTATTCCCTTCATGGGTAATTTGCTCACTCGTATCCCATCTGGCGAGATTACAGTGAAGTTGCAACAAACAACTCTTCTGCTGGGTGGTACTTCAACTGGCACAAACAGTTCGGGTGGCCTCATTGCGAGCTTCCCCAGCGCAACGGTGTCATTTGCGGAGTGCCCTAGTGATAATCATACCGTGGTGAAGAAGGTGCTTGAAATCAATACAGAGAACATGGAGCTTTATCGTCCCGGTGCAATTAAGGTGCTCATCCTCGGTTTTCGCGGAAGCAACAAGTTTGAGTTTTACTCCCGACAGAAGATTGGTGATAGTGAGGTTGGTTTCACGCTAACTCTTTTCCAGACAATTCCATGGACGGGCAACCCGCGTTTTCAAGACTTTCAGGAGATGATTCAACTCGTGCGATCCTTCACAGTGAAGGGCAATGTGGAGGTGTTCCAGCACTTTGGTAAGATTGACGCGAAATGGCCAATGGATGCATCACAGTCGACAAAAACCCCAAGGAATAATGTAAATGGTGACAATAATACTTCTCCTTCTCCTTCTCCTTCTGCTGCTGCTCCAACGTCGACTATTCCTGACACCACTATCCCCACCATTGTCGAGGAGGCTGCGCTGCATAGCCCCGTGAAACAGGAAGCTGACGAACGCCGTCTTAAAGCGCTCCAGCATGTAAAATTTTCTCCTCAGTTACGCTTTGGTGGCGATGTTGCGGTAAATACTGATGTGATTCTAAACTGGCTTGGTATATCAGAGAAGATGCTGCCACAGATTTTGCACATGCAGGCATGTGATCGATTGGAGCACCTCCTAAATCGCCTTCATGAAGGGTCGAAAGGGCATTTGAGAAAAAAAGAGGATAAAAAAGAAAAGTGAAGAAAACTATTTTTGTTTCTGTCTTTCCGTGTGCTTTTTTCCCCTGTATGTGGTCTCTGAGGGGAGAGAGGAAAACAAGAACAATATAGATATTATAATACATACCCACGCATTACTGAATAAGATGGGAGGGGGTGGGTGGGTGTTGTGACTGCCGATGCCATATCATTATGGGGCAGATATCACTCCACTGGAGAAAGAGAGAGAGAAAAAGAGAAACAGCCATTTCCACTGTGGAAACAAAAAGAATTCGTATACTTCCTTTTTATTTTTGATTATTCTCTGTTCCCACACACCTTGTTTTCTCTCCATGCCGCAATGGTTGAAAAAACGATGTTTATTATTTGTCTGTTTTGAAGTTTCTCTCTTTCCCACCCCTTTCCCTTTGCTTGTCCTTTTTCTCCCACACCGCGGGGCAAGGTGGTCGAGTGGTCTAAGACGTGACGTTCAGGTCGTCATCTCCCCGGAGGCGTGGGTTCAAACCCCGCTCTTGTCAATGTTTTTTTTTTTGCGGGATTCTGTTTTAAATGGATTCCTCCTTTTCTTCCTTTTCTTTTTTTTTCAAAGGGAGAAAAAAAGGGGAGGGGGGTGAAGGGTCTCTTTGTATGTGTTTTTGTTGTTGTAGGCTTGCGAGCTGAATGGGAGGGGGGAGTAATTGAGGATGCCAGTTGTTATCCGTTACCCTCTGAAAATATTGAATTTACCCTTTTAGGAATATCTATAACATTTTTTTTTATTGTTTTTTTTTTTTTTTTTTTGGTAGCCAAGCTCTATCACGCTAGTCCTGAAAACCCCCTCGCTTTCATCCCCCAACAATTTTTCCACCACTACCGGGGCCCTTAGTTTGAAAAAAAACACGAACCGAAAAATGATTTGGTGTTCTTCCTGCACTTCATAAGGGTGTCTACCCTAAATTATATTTCATGAATGCTGCTTATATTATTATTATTATTATTATTATTATTATTATTATTATTTTATTTAGCGCAAATAAGTAAGAAAAAACTTATTCACCGGAGCTGATTAGTAAAATAGAAACCTGTGATTGGTATCTGAAATAATTTGACCTTCTTTCCTTATTCTTTTAGGAATACAATGAGGTGTTTTTCTCGTAGTCATGCAAAGTGGGCGCAGGCCACCGTGACGGTTTCAGTACGTCTGGTGAAGCGCCGACTCAGCCCTGATCGCACGCATAATGAAGAGATTCAGGACCGCCAGAACGCCTTTGTGTGGTCTGAGAAACATATTTTTCGACCGCACCAGCACTTCACATATGACCCGTCCAGTTGGAGCCGACCTCTGGAGGAGAAGATGAAGGCAAAGCGGAGGTTGTCGCTCGTGGACCGGCTGCGGGTGTTAGAGGAGCGGGAGGAGGAGGCAGCGGCGGCTTCTGCAGGAGTGGCAATGAAGTCCACGGAACTTAGTGAAAACACGGAGGATATTGATTATTTTTATTCTCCTGAGGAAACTGCAACTCCAACAGTTTCTCTGCAAGGGCAGTTGGATCGTTTGAATGAGCTGCGTGTCCTCCTTACAGCTCCAAGATACACGGATGCATCTTTGTCAAGAGTGGAGCGTCTTCGACGGGAATACAAGGAGACACTATGCACTGTATTTGAACGTGCTCGAGTGGCCGTTGTGGGGAAAACAATGACGTTTGACGCCCTGCTGTATTTGTGGTTTCTGTTACTTGAGGGGGCCGAGCCGCTCTTGGAAGCACTGATTGAGAAAAATAAAGGGGAGAATGAAGAAAATGTTTCCTTCGTTATTGTTACAGTCCGAAATGCACTTGACATACTTCTCTTACATGCTATGCAATGTATGGATACAATAGAAAAGGAGAAGATTATTCTGGAAGGATTGGTGGAGCTGCTTGATGTGGTGACGCATCCCTTCACGCGACACGGTGGAAGGCTGCGAGAAAGTGAGCTGCATTCATCGACCGCGCCTGTTGTTGGTGAGGATGATACCACAGAGTTACTGGCGCGAAGTGTTCTTCCCCACACAATGGCTGCACTGACGGAGCGGATGATGATGACCCACGATGGCACAGAATTACTGGACCTGCAGCACCTTCACTCCCTGCTGCGTGGTCTGACACGTTGTGGGAATTTGATTGATGAGTCCCATCTTCAGCGGGTGGTGCTTTTGACACGAAAAGTGATTGAAGGGGTTCTCACAAGAGTTAAGAGTGTCATTGCGCCTTCGCTTGGTCACTCCGTGCGTCACTCACTCTTGGGCAAGACACTGCGGCGCTTTGCATTGGAGGATGCAAGTGAGACTATAAAAAAGGACATATCCCGTCAAGTGATATTAGATGCATGCGATCCACCACGTGGCGTGAAGGATCCAATTACAGACGCGGATGAGGTCTCCCATGCGGTTTCTGTCTGTAGAATACTCTTGCGACAGACAGCCCATAGTTCCCAGGTCACTCGAGGAAAGGTGATTGAAGTTGTTGATACACTCCTAATGATGCTTGCATATGCACCAAACTATGAACTGTCTGTGGCTGACACCGCTGCGTTTGTCTGTGCGATGTTGGAGGGCGGCCTGTTAAATATTAGTGACTCGGGATCAATAGAGCGACACCTCCGTATGATTCTTTTGCTTTCCCGCCTGAAGTTCTCCACATGCCACGATCAGGCTGTGCTGTGTCCTTTGCTGTGCTTCATGTGCCGTGTTGCACCGCCGAATGCATGCACGCTGCCGGTTCTTTTGGAATGGAAGCGGCTGTATGGAATCGTCATGCATCAGTTACTCCTCTCTGTGCGTGCAGGGGGGATGAACAAACATTACGTCCCTGCTTATGCGGGGGACGAGGGATCGGGTGGATGGGAGGAACTTTTAGCACATGGGCAGTATGGTGGAAGTATACCGCTATCACTGTGGCGTGATTCCTGTCAACTACACTTTTCCGGAGCCACATCTCTGTCATCAGATTGCGCCCGAGCTTTGTTATCGCTGCGGACTCGTTGCAGACATTACAGCGGCGAGAGTTTTGCAGGAAAGTCGAGGCCTTCACCCGCTGCTTCATCTCCCCTCGACTTTGATTCCGTGCAGCTGATTGCACAACTATTACATGTCTTGCTAGGTGACCGTGTGACTGCAGAGGATTTTATTAACGAGGCTGCCGCGTGGGAAGTGGCACAAAATGTTTTTGTAGGTGACAAGGCGTTGTGTGCATTGCTGCGTGGAGCACAACGATGCGTGCAGGAAAGACAACTGAGCAAGCGTACTGTGATGACGTTCTCGTAAAAGAAATGATATTTATTATATAAATAAGTAAATAATATCAAAGGCGGATTAATGAAAGTACATACATGTGCAGTATTTTTATATTGCCCTCTCCTCATTGCTGTAGTTTTGCTACCGACATTATTTTTCCCATGTTCTTTCCGCACACCCACGCATACAGAGAGAGAGAGAGACATTGTGATTTCTTTTTTGTCTCTTTTTTTTTTCTGCTGAAGATTAACGGACCTTCTTTCAAATCCTGTTTTTTTTTTTTGGTTTGTTTGTTTGTTTCTGCACACTGTTGTATTATTGACTGATACGAGCAATAATTCCCCCCTCCAAATAAAAACAAAGGGGAAGTTTGTTATTTTTATTCAGATCCACTCAAAGCAGAAATAAATCAATAACGAAACCAAAATAAAAGAATTACAAAAAAAAAATCAAAGTAAAAACGATGCCCGCGGAAGTTATTCTCATGTTTGATACCGCCGGGGTGCTCACGACGTCGCCGTATCCCGCCCTGCGCCGCCTTGCGGAGACACTCATGCTGTCCGTCTTTGAGCGGGCGGCGCCGCAGATTTTGGCCATCACCGGGGACTCGCTGCCGGCGCTGCTCGCGAAGAACTACTCGAACTTCTACACTCTTGTCCTCAGCTTCACGGAGAAGGTGCGGGGGGCGCGGAGCTGCTTTGAGAAACTGGAGCTCGGCGAGATCAACCGCATGGAGTTCTGCCCCGCCTACTACGCGGAGATGGACTTCATGCTGACGGCGCTGCGGAAGAGGAACGCGGAGGAACTGGATTTGATGGGGATCGCAAACCCAACACGCGTCGCGGCTGTAAAGGAGCGCTACCCGCTTCTCTGCGTTCCTGTGGTTCAGGAGTTACTGCGGGAGCTCGTGGACCCGGAGGCGTATCTGTGCACATTCGAAAAGGTGTCTCCCCGTCGCAATGTGTTAAACCTACTGCATTACTTGCGCATGAAGAGCCAACAGGAGATTCGACTTGTGGTGGTGACAAACACATGGGAGGTCGAGGGACAGTACTCGCGCATGAGTAAAGCCCTGACTACTAGCACAAGTGAGTCGAAGTGGTCAAACTTCCCCACGACATGTCCTATTGATTACGGCTCAGGTGGCGGCAGAGCTTCTTTTGTGATTAATAGTCTCTTTGACTCCTATATACAGAGCTACACGTTTCACAAGCGGAAGCCGTTTCCGGATATATTTTACCATGCGATTGAGGATGTTACTAAAACCCGCATGGCCTCTGAGGATTCCAAGAGGTACGGCGTGAAGCCTTATATATTTTTCTTTGATGATATCCCTGACAACTGTGAGACAGCGCGTAATCTGCCAGATAGTCCTTTTGACCATGTGTATTACATTGAAAACGGGGCCTACGATGTCTATGAGGATGTGCTGGATGCAATCCACAGAGTGGGTGAAAGAGACCCGTTCTGGAAGGACGTGGCGAAAGGAATAGAAAGTGACATGTCACCTTTTTTTAAACCACCACGCGGTTCAAGGGGACAACCAACATCTTGGATACATGAGGAGATGTATGATTATAATTCAAACCTTCTCTTCCTACCCCCGCCCCCGTGCGAGGCGTGTGAAACGCGTGAGTTATTTAATCCCAAGTCGTTCTTAGACAATGACGATAAAGATGCGATTCTTTTTTACTGCGCCAAACACTTACCACATTTATTTCCCATGCAGGTGCCTAGTAAACACACGAAGAACTTACAACTCCTTACCAAACCTGGGTTTGCCACATCCTGTGGCCCTATTGTGTTTGAGGCCATGCGAGGAACGGGGTTTTTCAAGACATATCGTGTGACGCTGCGCACCGGAAGTTATATTTTGCGCGTGCAGCCTCGTTCCCCGACTCCCTACGGAACTCTTGATGTACGGAAGGAGTTTGAAATGATGAATTATCTCTGCCAGAGATCGCAAGTGCCCATACCAAAATGCCTTCTGTACTGCGACTCATACGCCGTCTGCGGTAATCGCTTCTCTCTGCGCCGCTTCGTTGACGGAGAAGTCATCACAAACATGCAGAAACTCATCCAGCCCCGCATTTTCCGTCCCTACTCCGTGCGACGTCAACACAATGACGTTGAACTTGACCCCCGTCTTTTCTTCAAGAAAGCCGTGGAGACGTTGGCTGAGATCCACGACGTCCCGCTTCCCCGCTCCTTGTCGCGGAAGAGAATGGATCGGAGCAGCAAGGCCTCTTCCGGTGACAACTCCGGCGTCGGCATGCATCCGCTGCTTGAGTCCATAAAGGAATGGATACTGCAGTACAAAACCGTAGTTGCCAGCACAAAAGTAGGAAACGGCGCGTGTGTGCTCGAGTCCAAGGCGTTTGAGCAGCTCTCGCGGATTCTTCTCGAGCGCTTTGACGACACGCGGCTGCGGGAGGTCTCAATGCCGCTTCCCGAGGAGTTAGTCCTCATCCACGGGGACTACAAACTGCGGGATCTCATCTTCACGCACCGCTCCTTTGAGGGGAGGTCGAAGTACCCGCCAACCATCATCGGCGTGATGAACTTCGCCTTCGCGGGCGCCGGCGACCCGTTGATCGACGTGGCGAGTTTGGCGCTCTTCGCACTTCTCCCGCGGCCGAACGGGACATTTGACATGCCGGCGGAGGTGCGGGCGATGTTTCCATCACCGCAGTGGATATTAGATAAGTACTGCAATCTCCGGGGATACATGCGGAGTTTTACAAGGGCAAAAAGAGAAGGAATCTTTAATGTTTACCTCGCCGCCATGTGCCTGCGGTACGCGGTCAACACCTCGTCGCACCTCGCAGAAGTCATCGCCGTTCATGATACTATGCCATCGACAGAGGCGAAGAATATATCTTTTATGGAGCACGTTTTAAAACAAGGACTCGCCGTCATGGGGCGACAATCCTCTCGACTGTAATATACACTTACCAATGATGATTACGCTTAACGGGAACCGAAAAGAAAAAAAAAAGTAAAACGAAGATAGCATTGTAGACATTCCAATCAACAGACCAGCAGACGCGGGCGTGTGTGGGGACAGGCAATCTGCATTCGCAATAGGTAAGCCAAAAAGGCACAAAGCGATACCCCCCAATGATCCGGAACAATTATAACAGATGAAGTTTATTTTTTAAATTTTTTTTTTTGTATTTTATTTTGTATGAGTGGGGAAATCAAAAAAAAAAAGTAAGACAAATACCTCGCATTCTGCAAAGCGGCACGCAACTACAATTTAGTAGACTATATCTAGTATACACGAATAAATAAGTACATAAAATAAATATGTAAATGTGTGCATGTATGCATAAGCAGTAGGACGATGTGAGTGAAAAGAGAAAAGCCGCTCGGAAAAAAAAGGAAAACATTAAAAAACAAAAGGGCGAAACCAAGAGCCTCCATGACATGCAGTGTACATGTGTCTTTCTGTTTGTGAGGGCGAGAAGAATAGAGGGGTGGGGTGGGGTGGGAGGAGTGCTATTCACTGGCATATTCCCATAAAAAAACTCTCACGATGATGGCTTCTGCCTTCACTGTTACTGCTTTAACTGTAACTGTCTATTTTTCTTTCTTATTAGTCTTTGTTTTTATTTTGGCGTCCATGTCTATGTGTTTGTTCCCACTCTCCTACCGTCGAGTGCTTATTATTGTTATTATTTACTCCATATGGATCCTCTAATTATTATTATTGTATTATTTATTATTATTATTATTATTATTATTATTATTATTATTATTATTATTATTATTATTATTATTATTATTATTATTATTATTATTATTATTATTATTATTAATTACTATTATGTATAAATTTGTATTGAATTCGGTTCTTTCTCGGTGTTCATATTGCTCCACAGTCATGACTAGTGGGGTCATTATTAACATCTCGGTGGCTAACGGTAATGTGCTGATTACACGTAAGGGAACTGTTGTCCTCGGAACTCCATCCACACACCCATTTTCTCTTAACAAGTACACGCGTACATACACAGCTGTACCCATTCTCCGACTCGACTATATCCTCGCACTTGGGGGTCATCTTTTGTGTGATGTGTTTTTCTCCTTATTTCATCTTCAACTTTATGTATGCATGTACATATGCTTATTCAAAATTAATGTTATTGATTTCCTCCTGAGATGATTAAGGAAACGGACTGATATTATTTTCTTCCTTTCTTTTTTTCTCTTTCATTTGTTTTGAACTCTACATAGTGCTGTTCTCACAGCCCCTGAGAGAAGTCTGTTGCTCAGTGAAGAGTCCTGCATTTCTAGTCTTTAGGTGTCTTGGGGGTGGAGGTTGGCTCTGGTCGTAGAAACTCCTGTTGTTCCTCTGCCGCCATTGTTCTAGTGAAGAAAACACACACACACATTCATATATATATATATATATATATATATATATATATACAGAGCATTTCCAACTCCTCTCCCTTTTCTTAGCTCTTGTTGTTAACATCCTCTTAACGACTTGGTCCTTCTGCATTGCGTTGGTTTACTGGTGCAATGCCGGGCGAGCCGATGACCACAAACAACAGTGATCATCAACACGCGCCGGATGCCCACTTGGGAGACGACTTTGTGAGCGTCACCCTCAGCGACGGCACTCTGTACGATGGCCCCCTCCTCGACGGCAAGCCGGAGGGCCACGGCATCTGCACGTTCGCCTCGGGCACCATCTGCGTTGGCGACTTCCACAACGGCTGCGTGCAGGGCCACGCGGATGTGTTGTTTCCCTCCGGCGTGCTTTTCTCCGGCTCGTTTTGCAACTCCCTCGCCGACGGCGCCGGCCACTACATGCGGGACGGAGCTCTTGTCTGCGGGACGTGGCGCGGCGGCGTGCTGGCGGAGCGGGCGGGTGAAAAGACAAACGGCGGCAGCGGCAACGAACGCACGAAACTTTTCACGCATGTCGCCCGCCACCTGGGCGATCAGCTGCGGCGACTGACGACTGCGACGCGGGCGACAAACCGGCGGCACCTCCGCGCGGCAACTAAGATCGCGGAGCCAAAAGTAATTCTCGCCGACCACGACGACAACCCGCCGGCATCAGGAAACACGAGCTGCGAAGTGCAGGAGACTGTCATGCCGATTCTCCCGACGACGCGGGCACCGTCACTGGCGATGACTTTTGCTGAAGCGACGGCGGCGGGGCAGCAACAGGGGCCATTCCCCGGTATGGATGCATCTTTCGCGTCGGCAACAACGCGGCGTCGAGCTACGCCGGGAGGGACTTTGTTACAGGGAAAACGGAGTTCTAGACATGCGGCTCCCATGAATGCCTCACCGAATTGTATAGTAGCATGTGCTGCACCTGCATCAAATGAGTTTTTTTCATTTAGTCGTTACACAAAATTTTGTTTTATATTTCTTTTTCCTTTTTGGTCTCTACCATGCCTTCCTTTCTCTCCCATTCATAGTGCGCGACTAGAAATGGAGCGAGAGTTTGTTGTCAGCGGGGCCTCACTGCTTCGGGAATTTGACCCTCCCATATTTTCTTTGTATTTTACAACACTTGCAATGTGCTGTCATATTGCAGCTATTGTGATTGTTGCGGCCAAGGTAGCGTTGGGGAGCGCAAGTAGCGGACAAATAACACTTGCAGAGGTAGCTATTCCATGTGTATTTTGGGTAGTGCAAGGTTTATTTTCCGCAGGATACAACAGTTATATGAGAATGGCCCATGCATTAGAACGCCTTGAACGTCGCCTAACACCACAACTTACCGCTTTTGCGGCAGGCCTTGTGGACACAAAGGCAAAGGTATGTATTTACACGTGGAACGAGAAGGGACGAAGTATGGTGACAAACAAGCATTATCGTTACAGATGGTTAGCCTGCTCTACCGTTGTTGGTATTGTTATGGGTTTTGCAGCCCCTCTTACACGTGTGGGGTTTCATCACACATTGTTTGGAAAAGGAAAATATGAGATCGCAGCGGGTGTTCTAATATTTTTTTCCAATTTGATGTTTTCTACCATTTTTGCATATTATATTTTGAAAATAACCGATATGCAGCGACAAATTCTCGAGCAGATGCGTGTCATGACTCGCTTGGCCTACTTGGAGGATCGAAGTTTGATGCGACCAAGTGAGTACTTGAAGCAAAGATTTAACTTTGAGGAGCTGATAAACATTGAGGATGTGTTCAGTGGGGTGGTGGGGTGGTGTGTGATACGATCACTTGTTTTGTGTGCATCCACATGCTCAAACCATGCAGCTCGTAGTACTTCTATGAGCATTTTTTTGACGTTTACTCTATGTGGATTCTTTGTGATAATTGGTGATGTTGTTTACATGGCAGCAGCCGGTGACTTTCATAGTGGGACGTATTACTCCGCCCGTCACACGTATGCGTTGATTCTGTGTACATTCTGGGGCTTTATACTCCTGAGATATCTTTACATTTGTGTTGAAACCGTGGAGGAATATAAACATCATCTTTATCTTCTTGACGTCGCCTCTTTATACCATAGACTAGAACAAGGGACTGGAGACAAAGGCAGCGAAGTGATTGCTAAATGTCGGCAAATGATTAAAGAACACGGAGAACTGCCGTCTTTTTTTTCTGTTCGCATTTCTTCGTTGATGCTGGTTCTAATTGTATTCCTCCATATGCTTGCAGTCGTGGCAATTGCTGTGATTCTGTATATTACTATCAAGAACCGATAGCTACACCATAACTGGTAATAATCTTGACTCTTACTCTTACTGTTACTGTTTCTTTCTCCCTCTCCCTCTCTCCCTCTTTATATATATCTGCCTGCACGCATGTTTTGGTGCTCGCTTTTCTGTTTCTCGTCCCCCTCGACTGCTGAAGATCAGCATCGTGTGTAGAACAGCAGGAAGCAGCCATGTGAACTTTCATTTTTCTTTATTACTACGATGGGACTGTAGTGGGACCACCGCGCAAACGAGAGGCGCGACACATACACATGGTGGTTCAAAGAGTGCAGCGTCTATTAAGAACATGCCAACGTGTGTTCAGAAAATAAACTCTGCACTCCTTCTGGGGCTGAACTACGCAACAGACCCATTCTACTCTTTATTCCTCTTGCAAAGTCTACATGGTGCACACATTGACGGACATCGATGTGACTGGGAAGGACACTGCAAAGAGTATGTGTGTGTGGGTTCTCCTGTCATGTTGTTGCTGCTTCTCTTCTAGTGCTGAGAGAGAGAGAGAGAGAAAGAGAGAGAGAGAGAGAGTATAAGATGTTATGTGAGGTAACTCAAGCTTATGAGGAGGAGTTTGTGCAGTGTGTGAATTCTTTGAAATGGGGGGGTGATTATAAATGTTGACTGAGAATGGAAGAAAGAATGCAGATAATTGTGGTTGAGGTGTGTTCTTGTTATATGCTTCGTTTTATTTTTATTCCTGTATCTTTTTTTTTTCTTTCTTTTTCTCTTCTTAATGACAGAAGGATACCGGACAGAAAAGCTCTTCACACCATTTTCACTATCGTCTCTTCTCCATTCGCTGATATAATGGACACGTTTCCTTGTGTGTTTCCAGGTCCGACAACTCTCTTTGCTGACGTTACGAAGAGATTGGTGAGTGTAAAGAATAATAACCGGGTTCTCCAGCAGTGGTACGCAACACATCCAGCTGCGATGATTTCAGTCGTTTCCGCCACAGCTGAAAGTGGAATAACTGGAAAGGAGTTCCCCAAAGTTGAACACATGACAGCCGAAGCTGATGTTTCTTTGACTACATATAATGACGGAATAAAAATAAATGGGAGAGGTCCTTCAGCGCCTGTGCCAGCTGTTGTTGCTCGTTTGAAGCTGATGTTCTCAGTCATTAAGCGTACTCTTATTCTTTCTATTGATCGTTATTGGAATGACAGCCAGTCGCTCACTGAGCTCCTCGTTTCTCTGCATGCGGAATCACGTGACACTCCCATTGCTAGAGTGAAGTCTTTAAAAACGAAAGCATTTGATTTTATGTTTTATCTCTATGAGCGATTGGATGGGCAAGTCGTGGAGCCCCTTTGCAACCTGCAGAGTCTCAGTGTTCACAGCCTCACGTCGTCTGGTAAAACTTTGGACTCCATTGAAGAACTGAGGAACTTGAAGGAGCTGCACTGTAGAGGAGGGGACATTTCCTCCTTATCATCAATATCTGTGATGCAGAGTTTATGCAGTGTTGAAATCTGTGATACAAAAATCAAAGATAGTGACATTAAAATATTGAATGAATTGCGGCAGTTGCGTACTCTTAACATTACCGTTTGCCATGATATGACCACTTTGGTTCCCTTTAAAGATCATCCGTCATTGCAAAATATATTGATTGGCTACAGCGAGAAACTTAAGCACATTGAACCCCTCACAACTATTCCAACGTTGAGAAGAATAAAGCTCTATTGTCGAACCTACGCTCCAGAGGAGATGTCACGCTGCGTGAGAGGTTTTATGGCTCTTAAATTTCTTGAGCAACTTGATCTCTGGCATGCCCGCATTGCTGAAGTGCCTGTTGCTTGTCTGTGTGAGTATTCGAATTTGCAATCCCTCACACTCCGTAATGTGTTTCTTGAGGGTTTCCAGTGGATCACAAAGGCGCCGTACTTAACACATCTCTCGTTGCGTAACACAAATGTCACGGAGAAGGAGTTGGCTGAGGTGTGTGGGTCACTTTATTATTTGGAGGAACTTGATGTGGGTTGCTGTAACAATCTGAAGACCTCCTTGTCATTTCTTTTGTCTATGGAATACATACAGAAGGTGTTTATTTCAAAATTCAATTTGATGAAAGGTAATGCCGTGTATTTGTTGCGTGAACGCGGTGTTGATATTGAACATAATATGGTCCATGATGGCTGGGACTGAAGAGCTTTACTACTATACACAACACGGCGCAAACTGGGCCCAACGAGCTCCTATTGTTAAGAAACGAAATGACACTTCCACAAACGCGGTTATTATTCCCTTTTTAATATGAATAGTATTTACTGTTTTGTCTTCATCATTCTATCGTTTTTTTTTTACTTGCTTTGCCCTGGAGCTGATGATTTCTGCTCGAGCGATGATTCTGTTTTGATTCTATCTATGTGTGGATGGCAAAGCCAAAATAGAAATGCGGACCGATTGTATTGCTTTTTTTTTTTTACCTGCCATGAGAGGCAGATCTATTTGCCTTTAAGAGAGCCTTGATTGTGTGTGGCAGAGCACTTTTTCTGGCTACACTGTGTTTGTATGGTTCAGTATGTTGGTGGTGGTTATGATCGCTTATTCTGTTGTTGTGGTGTTTTCTTTCTCCGTTCATCTGTTTTTTTTTTCTTTTCCTTCTTGGTTTTCTGTTTATTTCTCTCCACATGGCTCCCCCACCCGAAGCAAAGAAAGAGGCCAAACAGATTTATGGTCATCATCGTTATAATCACTTCTATGCCACTATTTGAAGTGGGTTGCTTAAGTAATGAATAGAGGCACAGAGGTGTGGAGAGAGTCTTAAAACATATCCCGGCTTATGAAAGTTTTTTATTTCCCTGAAGTGCTGCCAATCCTTTTGGCGTTGTTGTTATGCTGCTGCAACAGTTGCTCCCTTTCCACTGAAGTGAAGCCAGAGCGGATATTCGAACTGTTTGGAATGATGTAGACGGAAATACCGTACGGTGTTGAGGAATTTGCCGAGGATGGACTAGTGCTCTACACCATGGCGTTCCGAACTCCCTCTCTTGTCGATGTGAACGGAATGTTGGTTGCTCTCTCTGAAGCCCGCTATGAGACTTCAGATGAGTTAGCTACGATCCATATTGTGGCAAGGTTTATGGAGTCTACTGTTGCGGAGGTGCAAAAGAGAGTATTGGAAGCAAATGACAAGAAGTGGAAGACACAGGTTGCACCCAAGACTGCTGACGGAGATGACTTGGGCCTTCGTCTTCTAATTCCTACCGCTGTTGCGAAGGACAGCAAGATATTTCTTCTTGTGGGAAGCTACAGTGATAAGTTTCCATGGGCTCTACAGGCAAGTGAAGATGACTGGGATCCAATGCTGGTTGTCGGTGAAGTCAAAGGAGACAATAAAGGCAAGGACGGAATTAATGAAATCACGTGGGGAGCTCCTGAATCCTTGAAGACGAGCTTGGAGGTACGGCTTCAAGAGCGATCCTTGGTACATTTCCTTGGTGGCGGTGGTGCTGCCATTGAGACAGTGAACGGGACACTTGTGTTTCCTATAAAAGCTGTAAGGAGTGACGGGAAAATTGTCTCCACAATCATTTATTCAAAGGACCCCTTTGGGAGTTGGTCGATTGCAGAGGGGACAACCGCTGAGGGCTGCACGAACCCCGCCGTGGTAGAAATGGGAGCCCGACAAACTTTTCATGAGCACACCGTGCGAGGATGGCTATCGTAAGGTGTACGAGTCCAGTGACATGGGAAAGACTTGGACAGAAGCCAAAGGGTCACTTTCACGTGTATGGGGCAACACACCGAAACGTACCGGTTAAAGGTGTTTAAAGTGGCTTCGTCACGGCGTGCATTGAGGGGAAAAAAGTGATGCTGTTCAGCCACCCAATGCGTTCCGTTGGAAAAGGAAGAGTTGGACCTGATCGACTTCACTTGTGGGTGTCAGATTTAAATCGGATTTCCAATATTGGGCAAATATCCGACGATGATGAGGACACTGTCGCCAGCACTCTGATATACTCCAATGGTAAGTTATACTCTTTACATGAAAAGGGCCGAAACAGGCCCAACAGTCTGTTCCTCACGGACCTAACTCCAGAGCTGAACAAGATAACGTCTGTGATACATACTTGGAAGAAGCTGGACAGTATGTTCCCCTACTCGTGCTTTTTCACTGCCATGAAGGACGTATCATTGAAGAAGGACTGCATCACTCCTATTCCCACCAACGGCCTTGTGGGGTTTTTGTCTGACAGTATCCATGGGACTGCTTGGAAGGATGAATACCGCTCTGTAGATGCCACAGTCAAACATGCGAAGAGGGCTATGAATGGATTAACGTTCCGAGGTACTGGTGCGGGTGTGCAGTGGCCTGTAAGCAAACAAAGGCAGCATCACCTATACCACTTTGCAAACTACAACTTTACTCGTGTGGCAAGGGTGACTATGTACGAAATTCCAACAGGACTAACTCTTCTGATGGGCTTGAGTCTGGATACACTTGGAAGCAAGAAACTACTGGGACTCTCATACAACAGCGGTGAGGAATGGAGCCCAATTTTCAATAATGCGCCGAGGTCGTCACACAAGCGATGGCAGCGCTCAACAAAACATATCAAGTGGTACTCAGGCTACAAGACATTATGTGTTCTGTGTACGTCGATGGAGAGCTTCTGACTGGTTCGGAAGTAAGGCTTTCGTATCAACCATCCGTGGAAGGATTCTCTCACTTTTACGGTGGTTGGTCCGGGGGTGGAAGTAAATCTATAAATGTTCATCTGACGGTGGGAGATGTCTTCTTGTACAATCGCCCATTGACCACCGACGAGATACAGATACCATTTGCGAAAGCCAACAAACCGACCCTTGGGCAAACTGAAGTACCTGCCTCCGAAGACTATGAGAAGGGAGCTGTGGACACCTCTCCAAGTCAAACGAAGAAGACAACTCTCTCTGATGCTGGCCATGCTCCTCAAACCCCGGGGGCGTCTCCACTATTAACTACCGATAACACCACCAAGCCTGATGAGGTAGAGAAGACTGATCATTCAAAGACCCAAGAACTACAACAAGAAAATGTGACTGAACTGAACGTCGGGCCTCTTTCAGAAAATGACGCGGACCAGTCGAACCACAATCCTGAAACAGAGCTTACTCTTGCTCAAAACAATGAGAAAAAAGAAACATCACCTGATATTTTTATTGCACCAAATAATACGACTTCTGTTTCTGGACAGCGAAATTCTACGTCACCATCGGACATTGCTGAGGCCTTTGGAAAAGACTCTCCCTATTCAAAAAACATCAAAGATTCAATGTCGAACATTGCAACTCCTGACAACAGTTTACTAAATTGTTGTCTATCTCATGGATATCTACTACTGTTTCTCCTTGGTGGAACTCTTGTATTTTGAGATCTTCTGCTGGGTGTTGGGATGTGAATATGTGGCTTCCCAAGGGAAATTTATACGTTCTCAGAACGCACTAGTGGTTATCACAAGAACATATATATGCTCTTTTCATTTTTTTTGTTTCTTTTTCTATTTTTTTTTTTTATTGTGCTGCTTTTCGAGGCAAGTTGGTAGCAGCATGGTTTCTTTTTTTTTCTTTTTTTTTCCGTGCTAATTTGGTCACACTTCAGTACGTGACAAATACTTTTTTTTTGTTTGTTCTCCACCCGCGATGCCACGTTTAGTTTCTGTGCGTCTAATGAATTGCTGAAATTCGACGAATAGGCCAAGACTCATATGAAATGCCAGTGAGATTGGTGTTGGTGGATGCTAATGTGTTTATACATCAGGGTAATCATTTATTACTTGTAGGGAATGTATGCATACACACAGTGATGTGTGGTTTCTGAGGAAAGCAAGACGTAAAAAAAGCATGTGCTAGAATTTTTTCTTTTTCTTCTATGAGGTATTTCTGGACTTCCTTTTTTTTTATTATGGGCTAAACTTCAATCATCGCCACTTCGCATCCATCTGTTGCGCCGCGCGATAAATTGTGTGCATTTTTTTATTATTTCTGTCTATATTCTCTTTCTCTGCTTGCTGGCATGCCTCTTCTTTTCCTTTGCGTTTTTGATTCACCCATTCATGAGGAAAGAAAGAGAGACCAACCTCTGACCATCTACCGAATGTGAAAGGGAGAGAAACCAGTAAAGACCAAAAGAAAGATGTCCAGGCAAGTGATGTTGTCTTCCTCAGCGGTGTTCCTCTTCGTGATGTTGTTAATGTGCTGCAGCAGCGCTGGAGTTCTGTGCGCTGCTGAAGAAGTAAAGTCGGTGAGCCAGTCGGACAGTGTGGAGCCATTCAAAAAAGGGGAAACAGCAGTAACCGAGGGAAGTGAAGGAGATAAACGTGAAGCTGCAAAGGACGTACTTTCGTTCGATGCGCATTCTCTCTTTGATGGGCATGGATTGATGGTAGCACTTGGCAGATCTTGTTTCAGTTGTTCCAACGGCAATTCCAATGTTGAAATTTGGTCAAAATTCTTAAAGAATGAAAGAGACAAGAGACAATCAGAAGCCATTGGAAGGAGTGGTAATCAACGGGTGACGTGAGCTGCTGTACCCAAAAGGGTCAAACGAGGGCAACTACAAAATCAGGTGACAATCTTCTTAATCGCTGAAGGAGGAGGCCCTAAAAAACAACCTGCCTGATAATTCGTGGGAAGATTTGCGTGCTGTCGGACGGAGAGGCGTTGGGGTTGGATATCGTAAAGTTATATTTCCTCTTGTGGATAAGAAAGGAAGTGGAAGAGATCAAAAAAAAAAGGCTGTGCTGTTATTTATTCAGCGGATGATGGAGGCAAGTATAATTTCCCTCCAAACAAAATTATTGCAGAAGGTTGAATGTATGCCACTCTGCTTGATTGGGAGGGGAATCATGTCATGATCTCTACTTCTTCCGAGTCTTCTCGTACCAGAAAGGTGTACGTGTCTGCCGACAAGGGGAAGACATGGGCTGAGGATGGGGAAACTGGCTCATCCCTTCTGGTTGACTTTCTGATTCGTGCTACGTCTGTTGATGAAAATGGCATGACGACTGCAACTATCAATGGGAAGAATCTGACACTGATTTCTCAGCCGACTATTTCTTCGATGGGTGAAGCTCGTAATCAGGTATATCTCTTTATGACCGATAACAAGCGAATAACCTCTGTGGGACCTATATCTCCGGGGGAGAAAATCGGTTCATTCTGCCCGCTGTTGCTCACAAAAGAAAATGGTGAGTTGTTTGCCCTGTGTGATAAGGGTTCACGGGAATCACAGAGTGTTGTTCTTTTCTCCCTCACTGAGCAGTTGAAACGAATCAAGTCTGTGTTGAAAACTTGGGGAATTACAGATGGAAAGGTCTCATCGTCATGCACGTCTGCTTCCAAGGGAGCTCCCTGCAGTACTCCTATGCCCACAAGTGGTCTGGTTAGGTTTCTCTCTGATACGGGTAACGATACTCACTGGGCTGATGAGTACTTTGGAGTGAATACCACAGTGATCGGAGGTGAAACAAAGATTGAGAATGGTTTTAAGGAAGCCAAATAACGTGACGGCAGTGGGAAATGACAGTACAGTCATTAAGACTGATGTGGCTCGCTTTGCGGATCTGCTGTCAAAAACGAATGCAAGCGGTGACAGTTCTGTGCATGCGTATCCCTCTTCTGAGTGAGTGAGAAAATGAATGTGAGTGCGTGCTGTGCCTCTAGTCGTTTTTTTCTTTCTGAATATGCTGAGATCAATTTCTTTTCTTCTTTTTTGTTTTCTTCTACATATCCTTTTTTTTGTTTTTGTTTCTTTATTATGTTATGTGCAATATATACTCAGTCTCTGTGGGTAATGAAAAAGATAAGAATCAATTTTATTTTTCTTCTCGTTCAGGTAAACGAAATAAATTTGCACACAATTACATAAAATGTATTCTTGAATGGCCCCCAAATAAGGATAAGCCGCTTGAAATTCTTTCTTTTGTTGTGTGTGCGTGTGGGTGATTCTGCAGTATGAGTTCTCAGGAAGGGAATATGCATGAAACAAACCTTTCAAGATCCTTTGCCTTTGGTATTACATCCCGTTCCTATTTTTTGTTTTCGCTCTTTTTTGTTCACTGCATCCTCATTGCTTTGCATTATATGAGCGGCAGACGTTGCGGCTAAGCTCTCCTCCCTCTCCCCTGCATGGGTCCGCCGGTCTGCATCACAGGCGGACGTTTCTCCCTTGAGAATGAGGCGGTTTTGTGGACGCACGCGATGGCCCGCGGGCACACGTCGGATGTGTGGCTGCCGCGGCTGGTGGTTGAGCGGCTGCGGTTGCCGAAGAGCGCCGGCGCGGTCCCCGTCGGCATCAACGCCGCGAACGGCCGGCGGTTCTTTTACAATTTGTCACAGCTGCGGTGCTCGGAGAAGGAGCTGCGGTCGCATGTATGCGGACTCGCGGGAGATGATAAGAAGACGTGTGAGCCTGACACCCTGCCGCCGCGCCCACTGAACACAAACGGCGAGCCGCTCCCGCAGACATTCGCGCGGGAGGTGATCGAGCGCTTCGGGGCGCATGAAGATGTTTCTGCTGCGGCACGCAGTCGTTACTGGGCGACGGAGGACGAGGCAGAATATATTTTTGACAGCCCCTTCGACCCCGCCTTTCTGCGGAAGGAGAACGGCGTCGCGCTGCGGGTGGATGCAGGCTCGCCCCCGATTATGTATTACAACGTGTGTGGTACTCGACGTCCTGATGTGTTCAACATCAACACATGCTGCCGCTACCAACCCGTGAATTTCTACGGGCGTAGGTACGCCCCGGCCATTGCAGTTCATATGAAGGCAAGCGCCATTGCTCACGGGTGTGTGAGCAGTCACATCTGGTTGACCACACGACGGGCTGCGATGAAGGGCATTAGAATTCGTAGTGGGGTGAAGCCACTTACCCTTTGCTATGGTGGCATTTTTCATCTTGTAAACACTGCCATGACAGATGATCCTGCGCGGGTGTTGAATTTAACTCTCTCACAGACGGCGTCTGACCAGACCGACGACGCCTCGCTCACAGTTCCCTGATATCCGGTTTATTTTTTTTTCTTTTGTCGTATTTTATTTTACTTTTTGTATTTGCTTGGAGCCTGCATTTTTTTCATGGAGGATGGGTGTGTGTCTCTGGTCCACCTTCCCTGGGTTGGGCTAGACCATCAAACTTTTCCCCCTTTTCTTTGTTTGTATATGTCTGGGATGATTGATCTCTTTTTTTTTTGTTGGCTTTGCAGGGATGTGACGTAAGCGTCCTTTTTGCCGTTTCCCCCCTAATTTTTCTGCTTCTACTCCTCTTTCTCTGTAAGGAGGATGCAGGAGGAAATAATGCCATACGCTCTGCAAAACTACAATGAGAGTTAGAAATGCGATTTTCGTTTTCTTTTTTCTTTTGCTCACCTTTTTCAAGGGAAAAAAAACATTAGAACGGCTGGAGGTTTTTATCTGAACGTGGATGCTGTGTGACGTGTAGTAATGCAATGTAGTGGCGTGCGTCTCTGCCTGACTGCCCTGCAGCTCTTTGCGCTGGAGCGGCGAAGGACGACGATGTCGTACAAATACTTCGAGGATGCCGCGGGAATCTGCGCCGCCTTCGATCGTCTGTCGAGTGACGAGAAGGAGTCGTGGGAGCAGCGGGCGGTGGCGTTGCGGCACGACGTGGTGATGAGGCCTGTGCAGGCGGAGATGGAGATGGATGTAGCCGAGGATGATGTTTTGGCTGCTGACGACATTGCCGTGGTGGATGCAGAGGAAACATGTGAGTTCTCGTGAAGTGTGGGCGGGGTTGATATTTGTGATGGCAATGTGAAGATATTACGTGAACTTGAAGCGCGAGGGAAAGATAAAGAAAAAAAACTGGAGGAATGCATTAACCTGTGGGAGTTTTCTATTCCCTCCTTTTCTTATTATTACCTTTCCTTCTTTCCCAGTTCACGATATATATATATATATATATATATATATATATATATATATTACATAAGTGTGATGTGATGTATCCAGTCACTTGACGTATACACATTGTTATTTTTTCCCCTGGGCTTCATAGCGTCTTTCTCTCTCTTTTCTGTGTCCTTGCTGTGAGATTTCTGTGATTCTTTTTTTTTTATGGCATGCTATGTGAGAGAAAAGAGAGTGGCAACACTTGAAGAAGGAAAGGGGGAAGGGATAAAAACAAAACAAAACAAAAAACGTGTCTCGACCCTAACAAAGCGAATCTGAAAGCAGATTTAATACAGTAATAGTAATAATATAATAACAAGAGAGAAAAGGGAGGGATACCTAGTAGGAAAAGACACAACAAAAACAACAACAACAAGAAAAATGGTGCTTGGTTTCAATGACCGCCTCAAAGTGCCCGAGTCGATTAGCGAGCCACATCGCTTTGGCATGGCCGTTTGCGGCATGTTCTGTGCCATTGCGTCTGGCGCCATCTACACCTTCTCACTTATATCGGGAAAAATGACGAATGACTACCATTTCAGCCAGAATGACCTTACCACCATCTCCACTGTCGGGATTGTGTTTGGGTACTTCACTCTGCCTTTTGGATTTATCTTCGATTACATCGGGCCCAAGCCTCTCTTCCTGATCGGCATCTTTGCATACGGGTTGGGCTCCACTCTGTTTGCGCTGACGTTTGAGGACAAAATTGGCCACAGCGTGGCGAGTCTTGCGGTCATCAATGCGATCATGAACATCGGCTGTGCCATGTTTGACATGGGCCCTATATTGTCTATCCTCAGCTGGTTCCCTGTTGACCGCGGTCTTCTTGTGGCGTGCATCAAGTCGATGGTGGGATTGGCAGGATCTGTCATTGCGACTCTCTACAACACGTACTTCTCAGGCAATTACTCCACCTACATGTACTTTCTTCTTGCCCTTTTTGTGGTCATTGGACTTGTGTCATTTGTCGTCATTAAAATCCCTCCATACCACATGACAGGGCACAGAATTAAGCACTACACGGAGGAGGAGCACGAAGTGGCTCGACGTGTGGAGCACATGTACCTCCTGAAGAAGGCCTCTCGACGCCGTTTTGCTTTTTTGGTTGTGATTATCCTGAGTCTTCTAATTGTCATCACGACCCAAAGTGTTGTTTTTGTGTTTGAGGGGGAAGATGTGCCCTTCTCAAAGAGGAATCCCCCAGCGATTATCATGGTGATTCTGTACTTTTCTCTGCTTTTGGTTATCATACCGTGGAGCTGGCTTGACAAGACGTCGGAAGACAAGAAGAATGAACAGCCCGAGGAAAATAAAAGAGATGAGCCCATTGGCGACGATGTGAATGAAAAGGACGACAACTTGAATAATAACGCTGCCAACGAATCTATGAAGGAATCAGCACCTGATGATCAGAGTGATGGTCTTGTCACCAACGACGACAGGAACTTCCCTCAGTACAAAACGGGCTTCTTCTACAATGTTCTCCACAACGTTCCGCTCTGGTGCGTGTGGCTCAACGCCGTCATCGTGTCGGGCGGCGTGCACATCGTCATGCTGAACAGCCGGCAGCTCTACGTCGCAGTCTCCGAGGACGTCGACGCCGAGCAGCTCCCCGCCCTCTACGTCGCCCTTACGAGTATCGGCAACGCCATCGCGCGTCTCGCCGTCGGTTTCTTCGAGGCGTGGAACGCGAGCCGACCGCTCGAGCGCCGCGTGCCGATCACAGTCACGTACTGCATCCCGTCGCTGCTCATGTGTCTCAGCGGCATCTTCTTCCTCACCGTGCCAGCAAAGGCGCTCATACTCCCCATGCTTCTCGGGGGGCTGGCGAACGGCTCCTACGCCGCCGCCCTCGTCTTGACCGTCCGCACGATCTTCAGCATTGATGTCGCGAAGCACTACAACAGCATCTTCTTCTTTGACCTTCTCGGCGTGATTATCTTTAACCGGTTTTTGTTTGGGGAGATTTTAACACGTAACTCGGTCAAAGCCGAGGACGGGAAAATCCACTGCCTCGGGCGCAGCAAGTGCCTGCGTATACCTTTCATCGTGATCAGCTGTCTCTGCGGGCTTGCCTTCGTAGGGAGTCTGACGATGCACTTTGTGTACATGCGCTTCGTCCGCTCTAGGTCTACGCCAAAATCAAAAGAACAAAGCGAACAAATGATTGACATTGAGCAAAACCCAATGGACATGTAGTTGGTGTCACCATCAGTTGTTTTGTGTGTTTTTTTTTTAAATATATATCTTATTTGTTGTAGTGAATACGTCTATGTGTTTGTTGCGTTTTTTTTTGTTTTTCTTGTAAGCAGGCAAATACATATATAATTTGAGTTCTATCGCTCTTATTGTTCTTATTTTTGACTTTTTATCTTTTATTTGCTTCTTCCTCATATCCCTCTCTTTTTTTTTGTTCTTTATATGTGTCTGCACTTTTTAAAATTATTGTTATTTTGAGGGCTGTGGGGAGAAGGGAGGCATTTTGTTGTTGCACATCTGTCTGTATGCATGTGCATGTATGTGTGCTTTCCCTTTGATCGAGGGTGGAGGGGGGATTGTTTTTTGGAGTTGTTTTTCATGTGTGTCTGTTTCCGTGTGGTTCTCATTCGCCGTGGAGTTGGGAGAGGTGTGTGTACAGTGGAATATGAAGCCTGTGAAGAAGAGCAAAAGAGAACAAATGCAATAGTGTAACGAATAGGAGGGAAGTAAGTATTTAAAGAAACTGTAGTGAATTTTTTAAATGTCACTGTCTTATTTTTTTGACGTTCTGTCTGGAGCTTCTTCTTTGTTTCTTCTTCATGGGCGGGATGACCGCACACTTTCCTGCCCCCTTTTCACCCTTTGAGGGAGACAACACCGATGCATACAATCTGCATAAGCAGAGATATACAGATATACATACATATATGTGTGTGTTTATGAGCGTCTCTCTTTGACTCGTTGTATGCATCTATATGTGTTGCACCGCACATATCCAGTCATACGTGATACACATGTTTGTTTCGTTTGTTGTAAAAGAATCAACATCGATGCACTCTATGTATTACTCAATTTCTCTCTTTCTCCCTACATGCACACAGAAATGTGTATGTGGGCCTCTTCCTTCTCTCTACACACATCTTTGACCTCTCACTCCCATTTTCCTCCCGTTTTCCTCTCCCCCTTTACATACCAACGGATATGGCGGGGAATGTACCACCTCTTTTTTTTTTCTTTTATTTTTGTTTGTCGGAGGTTGTGTAGGTGGAGCGTCCGAAAGGGAAACAGAAGAAATAAAGTAACAACAACATAAGGTAGGGGATTTCTTCTTGGAGACTCCCACTACTCAACAGGAACAGCAGGAAGAGAAGTGACGTGTACTTAATTTGGTGTCACGCAGAGTGTGGCCAAGGAATCCTTCACTCATTCATGGGAAAAGGTCGCGACAAACGGAAGAAACATGAGGATCCGTCGAAGACAGTGAAGCGTGCGAGCCGACAGGCCCAAAAACGAACGAAAGGAATGCGGAAGGAGGAGGACGACGATGAGGCCAAACGATTCAACAACGAGGAGGCACCGGAGATCACTTTGAACCGCATACGCAAGCAGGAGTGCAAGTTGCGCACAACGGTTGTGGAGGAAAACATCTCTGCGCCCAGCCCACGTGCGAATGTCGTCTTCACGCAGCACCCCGAGAGGGACCATGAACTGATGGTCTTTGGCGGGGAGTACTGGAACGGCGAGAAGACTGTGGCGTATAATGATCTGTACTTCTATAATATCAAACGCGACGCCTGGTCTCGCCTCGTGACTTCGGTGAATCCACCACCCCGCAGCAGCAGCCAAGGCGTTCTCTACAAGCACTTTCTTCTTATTTGCGGTGGGGAGTTTGTTTCACAATCACAGTCGCAATTTCTCCATTTCAGAGATGTCTGGCGTTTTGATACGAAAAAGTTTGAATGGGAGGAGCTGAAGACGCTGAAGGGGGGCCCATCGTCCCGCAGTGGCCATCGCATGTGTATCTGGCGGCGCAGTGCGGTTCTCTTCGGCGGGTTTTACGATAACGCGCAGGAGTGCCACTACATGAACGATCTGTGGGTGCTGTCGCACCTGGACGGCGCAGGAAAGTGGACGGCAATTAAGACGGCACCTCACGGAGAACTGCCGCACGCCCGTAGTGGGCATGCAATGGCTGTACACAACGACACACTTTTTGTGTATGGTGGGTTTTCGACGGAGAAGTTTAATCGGTTTAAAAAGTCGCAGGCAACAGTTCATCATGATCTGTGGTGTATAAATTTGCAGCATCACCTCAACGCTGGGGACAATCAGCACAATGACAACAATGCGGAGGGAGACTTTGCGATGTGGACAAAAATACGTTTGGGCGGCATTCCTCCACCCATCCGCTGTGGTGTGTGCAGCGCGTTTAAGGACAAGAAAATGTATTTGTTTGGTGGTGTTGTAGACATCGAGTCCCCTGGAGGCAAAGTTGTATCCAATTTTTCCAACGACTTATTTATCTTTCATATGGACACGAAACGTTTTTACCCTGTTGTGCTACGAGCAAAGAAAAAGACGGAAACAAAGGATAAAGCAGGAGGAGACCTGCAATCGGAATTAAAAGCTCTTCAGTTGCGTCATTTGACAGATGGCTCAACTTCATCAAGTGAAGAAGACGAAGAGAGTGATGAGAACACAGACAATGACGAGAACGAGATGGACAACAAGAGTGAGATGAAGGAAAGTTTTGAGACGAACAAACGAGGGCAAATTTATCCACACCGTCGTATGAATGCCTCCATGCTTATTATAGGCAATACGCTGTATATATTTGGTGGCCAGTTCGAGAATGGCGCGAGGGAAATTACAATGTCTGATCTATTTGCATTGAACCTCAACACCTGCGATACGTACCGCGTTCTTCTTTCGCAGGATCTTTCACGCCTGGTGTGGCTTGGTAAGGAGGCTGAGGCGAGTGAGTCGGGGTCGTGGGAGAGCGGCAGTACTGTCGTTAGTGCTGTATTTGACATGGACTACGACGAGGACGATGAAGACGAAGACGGCATGGGGGACGACAAGGCGGTTGCGGTGAGTGGCGGCGTTGACTTCTCCCGCATCCCCCGCGAGCTGGAGGACGGCGACAACGACGATGAGCCGCCGCAAGTTATTCCCGCGGAGCTCGACGTCGCCGTGACCCCCTCGCGCGACATCGTCGACGGCATCACTACCGTGAAGGGAAAGAAGGGGCTGAAGGTACATAAGGAGCAGCTCTTGGCGCAGCTCGGCAGCGGATCCGCCGTGCCGACGCCGCTGAAGGATGAGACGCCCGCATCGTTTTTTGAAAGAACGAACGCGTTTTGGGTGTCCATGGCGAAGAAGTCGTTTGAGGACGTCGATGCGGCGAGACAACAGTCTGAGAGACGCATTCATAAGGAGGCAATGCGATTTGCGTACCGCCGCTTCCACGAGGCAACGAAACTACTCGAACAATTGCGACTCGTGGAGGAGCGTGAGGAGGAGGAAGCTCGATTTTTCCGAGAACGCCGAGAGCAAAAAGAAAAGGAGTGGGAGGCGTATGAGAAGCAACTCGCTGAGGAGGAGGAAGAAGAGGAAGAAGGTGAAGAAAAAGGGAAGAGCTGCGGAAAGTAAAGGACCTAATACGAATTGAAGCCGATATCAAAATTAATAATGCCGAGAAGAGGGTAAGTGGCGTTTTTTGTTTTATCCAGCGGGAAAAAAAATGGATTTCCTCGCACGGGATTCATTTTTGTTTCTTTGCCTCTCTGAGTAGAGTTCTTTATGAAAACGCTGTTTTCTTTTTACTCTTTTTACTTCTCCTTTCTCATTACTGCGAAGGTGATGCTGCGGGATGTGGGTAACTGCGTGATTCCCACTGTTGAAAGTATTGAAGATGCACTTGAGGAGAATCGCCGTCTTCAGTTTGCGCTGCGACATAAGTGTAGACAGCTCTCTGAAGCACACGAGCGCCTTTTTAACCTTCGCATGTTACTCGTAGAGCCGCCGCCGCACACGAAGTCACGAAGACGCCTGGTCCCGAAGCGTGATCCGCTCCACAAAACACCGACTGTGTATTACTTCAGCACATGCACGACTAACAGCTCACAGTTTGACCCGTTTCGGTGTGCGGGAATGTACGCCGAGGATGGAACGCCACGGTATGCCCCACGGCCGCTGACAAGAGATGAGGAACTGTGGCAGGAGGCTAGAAAAACATTCCAGCAGGTACATTATTACATGAGTGGAGCAGCAGCGGCAATACAAGATAGTGTAGTTGAGAAAACGACTGCTCCGGAGTGGAGCAAAGAGGAGGACGATGTGCTCATAGAGGCCGTGCGTAATTATACCGGAGCTCCGTGTGGTGAGACATTCTGGAAGGCTTTGAATGCATCTGGTCGATCGCGATTTGACATTGCTAGCAGGTACGTCGCACTTCAAAGTTCTAAAGGGAAAAAGTTTCTGAAGGCATTTGAAGGTTCATGTGGGCTGAGTGAAGGAGAAAAATATGCAGCAGCTCAAGAAGCAGTTCGGTGCCACTTAGGAGATTATGGTGCAATATTTGCCGCTTACTCCCAACTTCTTATGGTGAGTGCACGTCGTCATGCATACATGACAGAGATAACCGATGACGTGTGTATTCTGTTCCCTCCGTATGTTTGGGAGAGTCGAATCAGCTTTATGAGAACCGTTGAGCCCATTGTTCGACTGGCAAGCATCCCTGTTGAGTATTCTCTATTGGAGGAGGAGGGGGAGGATGTACCCATTACCCGGCGTTACACTGAGAAGAAGCAAAATAAACTGTCTCTTGTCGATTTGACGGCATGTCTTTTGGCGCTGAAGAGTGATGTCCTTGGAAGGAAAAGTGGTCTCCAGGATATCTTGCGGATTTTTTTGCCGAATTTCAGGGGGAATCTACCAACGTTATTGGATCTAAAGCATATAACAGTAGCGCAAGAAGACTAAAGAAGCAGAGGAAAGGGCAACAAGAAAAAAGGAGAGAGAGAGAGAGATATGTGGATGGAGAGGTAGACAGGGAATCCTTTCCGCTTCTTTTTTCTGTGTATGTATGTGAAGCTTCTCTGCTGTTGGTAGCTTCGTGTTGTGTCTCTTTGTGAGTATTACAGGAAGAGAGATTAGGTATGGAAGAGGGACCTGACATAAATTCACTCTGGATCTTGCTTCTGTCCTTTCGCATATCTACTTTATGGTTTGCTTCATTATTCTTTCTTTCTTTCTTTCCTTTTTTTTTTTACTCCGGGCGGGTGGAAATTTCCTTTATATATATATATATATAATGAAACGCACTCTAAGTGATTGTGGTGCTGTTCTGTGATTTATGCAATGAGCACAGACAACATGACGACTGTGGTGCATCTCGAGCGGTGCATACTTCGCGCCTCCACCACGGAGGATTACAAACGTGTGCTGGAGCAGAGTTTTAGTATGGATGGAGGCTGCACCCAACTGCTACAGGCCGTCATGCAGCAGACCGCAGAAGTGCAGTTGGGGCAGACAGTAACGGTGTGTGGCGGCTGCCCAACAATTCTCACTGCTGTGGACTTGGTCCCAGCAACGGCCGGAGTGTTGTCTGAGGCAACGACCCTCATTGTGCTTCCACCAGCTGCCAGCGTTGACTCTGAAGAGACATGTTACACTCTACTCGCAGAGGAACATATTTACGAAAATAAAAATGAAAGTGAAAATGAGGATACATGTGTTGTGTTATTGGATTCCTCACTAACCGGGTCTACAGCAAACGCATCCGAGAAATTCTTTCTTTGCACTTTATTAATGGACGGCGCGGTGGTGTATGTGGGCAACGAGGAATACAGAACTGTATTTTCCATCAACATGAAGAAACAAGGAGTGGGTGATTCTGATGATGTTCCTACACTATATGCATCGCCTGATGTCTTTCGTAATATTCGGGCCTCAATTCTTCTTGACTATTTGCCATTTATGATGCTAACAGGTCTACAGTATTCTGATAGACGAATCCATGTTCCATTATCGGCTTTTTATTCCGTTCAGAATTCCAAGGGTACATTGTTAACGCTGCTGGATACCCAAGGTGGTGGTGACGGTGGTGGTAGGTGTGATGAACTACACATGAGTTGTGTTATTCTTGTGCCTGCGTGGCCCACTTTTATGCTGACAGCCTTCTTGGGTGAGACATATGAGCAGATGATAACTCTCGCATTACATGCATCCAAGAAGGAGTTGCATGGACGGATAGTTGCTGAAGGCGATGTCATTGTCCTTCACATTACACCGCAGCTTTTTGTTGAGCAGCAGTTGATTTGTCTGGATGTTATGGAGTCTGCGCTGGCACATGCCGCACATCTTGCACAGAGTGGTCATGCAGAAACTGCAATGAGATCATTGATGCACATGGACGGAATTATTTCGATTCCGCTTCGCGTGGCTGAGGTGACAACCTCTTCTGGTAATCCATACGGACGGCTGGATTTGAATGATCACAGTACAGAAGTCCTCTTGTCTTTGCGCAGCCCAGTGACATGGATTGATACGACTCCGCTGTTTCCGCCATCACGTCCACATGAAACATTTTATCTACATTTATCTCTTACTGCCTCTATATGTCATATGCTGAAGTCTTCCTTTTCTCCTTCGTACTCTGCCAATAAGATCCACGTGTTTGTGGTGCATGCAATACCGGAGAATTTCCCATATGAGTGCATTACAACAGCTTTAGCGATGAATGGTGTGAATGCTCTTATTGCTGACCTTGATAGGTGGCACGGTGAGGAAATGCAAAACCTTATATCCGAATACATGCAGAGTTTGGGTGAAGTGGCACTTGTGATAAAAAATGCACAACTGTTACCTGATTATCCTAAACTTTTACAGTTGCTTGATGCGGATGATATTACTACGACTAAACATATTGGAACTCGTGTTGTATTCCTTGTATGCGAGAGTATGGAAGCCGTCCCGCCCACTGTAGCGGCTAGAGCCAGAAATGTAGAAGGTGTACTGAAGGGCACCAATCCATCGGATGCTGATCGTCGACGTATTTTTGAGAGTTTGTTTCATGAGACTCAACGTTCGTCTTTTCCTGTGCGTAAAAGTCTTTTATTGTCATTTGACTCTGTGGCATCATGGACGGTGGGATTGACAGGTGCGGATGTGGTGGCGTACACACAAGAGTGTTTGTCGCAACTGAGAGGGATACGATTGCCGGAAGGGGTGCACCCTGTTCTTTCTGAATCTTTGTGTGGAAGTGTGCTTCAAAAGTATCAAAAAGCTCACGGTCACAATCTTGTCTCGACTAAACTGCAGCCGGTGCGGTGGTGTGATGTGGGTGGGCTAGAGGAGGCAAAGCGAGAACTGCGGGAGACGATTCAGCTGCCTTTACTGCACCCTGAACTTTTTTCAAAAGGAACAAAGCGGCGCGCGGGAGTTCTCTTTTACGGCCCCCCGGGGTGTGGCAAGACATTGCTGGCAAAGGCTGTGGCCACAGAGATGAACATGAATTTCATGGCTGTCAAGGGACCGGAGTTAATCAACCAGTACGTTGGCGAGAGCGAGAAGAACATACGCCTCCTTTTCCAGCGTGCACGGGACAACTCGCCGTGCATCATCTTCTTTGATGAGCTTGACGCCTTGGCCCCGGCGCGTGGGGCGAAGGGCGACGCCGGCGGTGCGATGGACCGCGTCGTCGCGCAACTTCTCGTCGAGGTGGATGGCGTCGGCCACGCGCGGACGGACGGCGCGGCGGCCGGAGAGGTGTTTATCGTCGGCGCCACGAACCGCCCGGACCTTTTGGACCCGTCGCTGCTGCGCCCGGGCCGCTTCGACCGGCTCTGCTACCTGGGGCTCCCCGCCACCCGCGAGGAGCAGCTCGTCGCCCTCCGTGCACTCACGCGCAAGTTTAACCTCGCGGAGGACGTGGACCTCCACGCGCTGCTTGAGCCGCTCGCGCTGGACTACACCGGGGCCGATTTCTTTGCTCTTTGCTCGGACGCCATGATGTTCGCTGTGGAGCGGCTGCTTGAGGGGTGCGGCATTGGGCAGGAGGGTGGAGCAGCGGCGGTGGCAGAAGAGTCGGAGGGGGTGGAGACGCGTCTTGTTGTGCACATGCGGGACTTTGTGCGTGCACGGGAGCAACTGAAGCCATCCGTGTCGAAGGAGGATCTCAGGCGCTACGAGTTTATTCGAGCGAAATTCACCACGTGGTAGTTTATTCCCCACTACAATGTGCACATACACACAGAGGGAGATGGCGGGCGCATTGCCCTGATGAGAATACGTTATAACGGTGTTGTTCTACTTGAATACACCTCCCGAACATGAAGATTGGCAAGGGAGAGGAAGATTGAAAACAAAAAAATGAAAAAAAAAATTATAAAGCCACAACTGAAAGACTGTATGAAGGTAACAAAACAGCGACAACAAAAACAAGAGATAATTAACAATGATAATATATATATATGCTATGCGCTCTCTATCTGTCTCTCTATTTCTCGTTTTCTTTTTGCGTATTATTTCCTTGCTTTTAATTTTTTTTTTCTTCTTTTCCTGAAACAAAAATTTGTAGTCTTACTAGAGTTACATTCTCTAGAGTGGAAGTGACGCAGGTGGGAGTGGTAGGTGGAGGAATGGTCCATGCGAAGGCGCTTCACTCTGAAGAGAAGCGGCGAGTGGATCCCCCAGTTTTGATGGCAAGTCACGAGTCCGTGGTTCACGAGGATTCTGAACTTCTTTTGTGCCCCTTGAAACGTCATATGTCTATGAAGGAACTTTTATTTCTTTTTTCAATGTCCTTCAGTTTTGCCTTGTGCTTCAACACACTCAACAACATATTGATTCCAAAGTCTGTTGCCCGCCTTGGAGGTAAGAGACAGGGATTATGGTTGTCTCTACTTATGACGCTTGGGGCATTCTGTCAAATGTCAATTCCCCTGGTTGGGGCGTACAGTGATCGCTTGGGCAGTAGAACAATCTTTTTGGTGCACGGTTCCGTTCTGACCGTTGTTGGGCTTTTTTTATTTATTCTTCTGGAACTGATGGATATGATGATAATCCTTTGCCTTGCACAAGTCATATGTACTGTAGGACTTTCTGTCATTTATAGTATGGTAACAGTGCTGCTGAATGATTACGTCCTCGAGGAGCAGACGGGGAAGGGAAGTGGGGCAATGGCTCTTCTTGCTCTCACGGGAAGTGGGACAGGGTATGCCATGCTGGCGCTAGATGTACCTGTTACGTATTGCCTTTGTACGTACATCTTGGCTACATTATTATGTTTGGCTATTACTATGTTTTACACTCCAATTGTAGAAATCAATAGACCATTGCAACAATCCATCCGTTTCTGTGATGTGGTCAAAGCGGCATTGACTGTGCCGTCATTTCGAGTCTTTCCTGATTTTTTTCTTGCATGTGGAGGACGGGCACTTTTTAATGCTGGTCTGTCGTCTCAGGTGTATCTTGTTTACTTTGTACGAGACGTGCTTAGATCATCCAATCCAGTGCGCATTACATCTGCACTATTTATTGCCGCACTTCTTGGTGGATTTCTAGGAGCCTTTCCAAGTGGAGTTTTCTCAGATCATATTGGCCGGAAGCCTGTCATTTACGGCGCTCTTTCTCTCTGTGTCATGTCACTTGTGCTGCTGTTGTTTATTAGAGATGTCGAATTGCTCTATGTGATGGGCTTTATTCACGGCGTTGGTAGTGCGTCGTATCTTTCTGTGGACTACGCGCTGGGGATATTGACACTCCCACGGAAATGTGGTCTGCCGATAGATGCTGCGAAGGACTTGGGCTTGTTTGCCATCAGCGCAACGATTGGCACGTTCTTTGGGCAGGTGATATATGGAGCTGTGCTTCATGAGTTTGTGGAACGCACAGAGACAGGAGAAGTCTGCTTCAGTTATTTTGGATTTGTTGTGATTTATTCCATTGCGTCCCTCGCATTCATTGCAAGCAGTGCCACTTTGGCACCCATTCGCTTGAAGTGAAAACTAAAATAACATTTTTTATGTCGACAAACAGGTCTCAAAAAAAAAACGAAAGAAAGTAGAGCGAAAACAATATACACAGACTGGAAAGAAAAAAAAACATCGAAAAAGAAGAATGGGTATAGAAAAAGAATGAACTGACACCACCTTGATGTTGCCTCATTGGTGATAGGTGCATTTTGTGGATTTATACGCAAGAATTCATTAGGTGGAGGGTATAACTTCTCTATCTCGATCATTACTTTGGAATTTATGCATATTTCATTTGCTACTGTGTGGTCATAATATGGTTATTGCTACTGTTGCCCTTTTTTTGTTATTTACGTGTGTGCATGTGTGTCTTTTTTATGTATTGTTGACAATATTCTCTTACACTTCCTATTATCTCCTTACCTTCATTTCTTTTTTCATAAGTATTTCTGTGTGTCTATGCGTGTGATTGTGTACTTCTTTCTGACTTTTTCTCTCTTTCTCTACCTTGCTGTATGTGTTACTGTGTCTTTTTTTCTTTGTGTTGAAGGATGTCGTCCTCTGAAATTGCCGTAAAGCGTCTTCGGCGTCAGTGGGAGCCGGAGGAAAAGGCGTGGAACGACGAGGCGCTCGAGGTGCCGTGGGAGGATCTCACGCCTCCGCTCCACAAGGCAACGCTCTTTGCCCTCAAAAATGTGTTTTTCTTTTCCCACGCAACGTCCGTTCAGTCACGCGCCATTAACATTTTCCGTGTGTCCGGCAACAGTGCGGTGGTGGAGGCGCCGACGGGAAGTGGGAAGACGCTCGCCGTGCTGGTCCCGCTGATGGAGCGCGTCGTGCGGGCGTGTGACGCGTACGTGGCGGAGTGCGGCCGCCCGCTTCTGCGCCGCGACGTTGTCGGCGTCGTCGTCTCCCCGTCCCGCGTGTTGGCGGAACAGACGTTTGTCGTCGGGCGCAACCTCGCCTCGCGCTTCCCGCACATGATTCGCTTCGCCCTCTGCGACGGGGCGGTGCAGTCGGCCGCCGCCGCGCTCGAGGGGCTGAAAAAGGCGGCGCGGGGAGGCGGGACGTTTTTGGTGACAACACCACACGACTTGTCCGACTTCATGGCGCTGTGGAAACAAGAGCGCACATCCGGTGATGCATCGGACGAGATGGAGGAGTTGCTGGCGGCGCAGGATGAGGAGACAAGGCAGCGCTACTACGCAAAACAAGGCGATAACAAACACGCAAAGATTGACAACGGATATACTGTTCAACTGCGTGGATGCCACACGGAGCGATTTGTATTTGTGGTTGATGAGGCAGACCTTGTCTTTCATTCTGCAGAGATGCGGGCCGCCGTGAAGGAATTTATTGATGCACAGGCACTAGCAGAAGAACCCCCAACAAAGCGGAAGAAATCAGCACATTCAGCCTCAGCAGTTTCATTGTCGTCATCACCACAGACACGTATTTCGATGGATGTTGCTTTTGTCGGTGCCACCGTTTCCACTTCACGTGAACTGCAGGATTACACCGAACAAATCAACGCCACGCTTGGGACGAAGATGCATACCATCGTGCTGAATACCTCTCAAGATTTTGTTACTCAACTCCAGAACCGTTATGTGGTCTGCAATGTCCATGAGTTTCTGCCGGTTTTGATTCAACTGATAAATTTACATGCCTCTAAGAAACATTTTATGTTCTTCAACAGCGCCAAGACATTACGCTTTGTAGAAAAACTTTTTGCCAGTCTTAGAGAGAGCGACTGTACGCTTCTCTATATAAAGCACATTTTTGTGATGTACGAAGGGATGAGTGAGCGGACGCGACTCGAGCAGTACAATGGGTTCCTGAACCACAAGACGGATTCACAAGAATCATCAAGGAGTAAAACTCAACCACCACCGTCATCATCAACGGAAAAGAAAAATCAAGTGTACGTTAGCGGTTGGAAACGCGATGGAAGGCAATCGGATGGCAAGGGTGCAATTCTTCTATGCACAGACATGGCTGCATTTGGTTTGGATGTGCGTGACGTGGATTATGTGTATCATTTTGAGCCTCCGACCACTGTGCAGTCGTACGTACATCGTATTGGACGTGTTGGACGTATGGGAATGCGTGGAAGCAGTATTCTTCTCTTACCATGTCTTAGCAATGAAAGTGCGTTGGCTTCTGTACGAGAGCGGAAGACGACAAGTGCTCGATTTAATACTATTACTAACGTAAAGTATTCCACGGCGGAGCTGCAGTCTGTCCGTATGAGTCTAGACGACTTGGACAAAGAGAAGCGTGACTATATAAAAGATCTTGGCAATCGTAGTGAACTACAGTCATACACGCTTCCTCCTTTTGCCCCCATCACATCCACCATTCGAAACGTCATCTTGCAGCAGAAGAAACTAATGAAGTTGGCGCAGGCTGCCGCCATGTCCATGTGCACTGTTTTACATGAGGGAGAGAATGCAAGAGCATGGTTTGATCCTATACTGGCAATCCATGCTCTGCTACTCGACTAAATTTTTTTTTTTTGCTTTTATAAGATAATGGGTTAAGGAAATAATATTTATACACATATATAAGTATAATGAAAAACACATGCGCTGGAATCTAGTGCTATGGGAAGCGTATATTAAGAACACGGTATGTGTGGGTCTGCATGTGGTAAAAAAAAAGAGAATTTCATTTTTTTTTTTCCTTTGTATAATTATTTCAATACTTTGTCTTTTGTTGTTGTTTTTCTCCTTCTTTCTTTTGACATGAATTCATTAGGTAAAATAGGCCTTGCTGTAGTTTGTGGTGGGGTGGGGGTGATGTATAGCTATAATAACATTATCGATAAGGGTGAACCCAATAATAAGGATGTGATTGATCGTGTGCCTCTAGGCACTACGTCGACTGAAAATATTTTACAGAGACGCGTTGATGAACGTGTGGATGTTATTGTTGTGGAGAATTTCCTGTCGAACGAAGAATGCGATCAAATCATCACCGCCTGCGAAGAGGTGGGCTACACCTTCTGGCGACAGAAGGATGCAAAAGCGGTAGGTGATGATGCTGCGGCTCAGTGTGGCCGTGAAAACGTCGCTCATGCCTTTCGCGTGGTTGACACTATTGAGGGGACTTTCCCACAGTTATCACAAGCTCTCTCAGAACGTATCCAAAAAGTGGTGCGATTAGAACCCAAGTTGTTTGACTCATCATTGCCAGACTCTGAAGAGATGTTTGCTCGCGATCTTCAGGGAACTTGGGTGCCCACAAACTTGTCGGAGAACTTGCTTCTTGGCAAGTATGGGCCCGGAGGGCACTTCTCACCCCACGTGGATGGATCGAGTGTGGTTGATTTGAATACACGCTCTCTGTACTCATTACTCATTTACCTGAACAATTGTGAGGTTGGTGGTGAGACAGTGATCTTTGCTGGAGAACAAGGAGACATTATAAAGCTTGACCCAGAAACGGGTAAGTACCTTGGAAAAGAAGAGGCTCGTGTGGGTTCAGTTTGCCCAAAAAAGGGTTCCGCTGCATTCTTCTTTTGTGATGTCCTCCACGAGGGCTCACCGGTGGGAGAGGGATGTAGCAAATACATCATTCGTGGGGATTTTCTGTACCGTCGCGAACCGCCCATTTTAACAGAAGAGAATGATCAAAAGGCATTTATATTGTATGAAGAGGCACGTGTGGCGGAGAGTAACGGGAATGCCATGTTGGCATGTGAACTTTTTCAGCGTGTGCGGAAGTTGTCGAAAGGCGTTGCAGAACTTTACCAGTTGCAATTTTAAGTAATACTTTTGTTTAATTGTATTATTATTATTATTATTATTATTATTATTATTATTATTATTATTATTATTATTATTATTATTATTATTATTATTATTATTATTATTATTATTATTATTTTGTTTTTGCGTTCTTCTGACAATCACCCGCCGTATTCTTTGTGAATATGTGCTGATGAATATATTTCTGTGTGTGTTTGTGTGCTTGCCATTTTTTTTTCTCCCTTGTACCACGCAGAGGAGGGAGAATGTGAAATTCTGTTTGGGAAATTTTTTTTTCTTATTGTTGTTATTGCCTGTGTGTGTGTGCCATCCTTCTGAAGTGGGCCCATGTCTTTACAGCAGTTCGCCGAGGACTATGACCCACATGGGTCTCTGAATGAACAATATTTTGATGCGTATGCCGATCTTGGTGTGCATCGCGTGATGCTCGCGGATACTCCACGCATGTCGTTTTACCATCAAGCAATTACATGTGATAAAGCTGTGGAGGGTTGTGTTGTGGTGGACGTGGGCTCAGGGACTGGCATTCTCTCCATGTGGGCAGCTCGTGCGGGGGCAAAGCATGTCTTTTCCATCGAAGCTTCATCGCTTAGTTTTATCCAGGGACGCGTGATTGAAGATAATGATCTGTCAGAGAAAATCACATTGCTTTCCGACACAGTAGAAAATGTTATCGCAAGAGGTATTGCGGACTTTATTGAGAAACATGAGGCGGTCCTGAGGGGATCTGGAGTGTCTGTAATAGTCTCAGAATGGATGGGATTTTATCTTTTACATGAAGGGATGCTACCATCTGTCATACGTGCAAGGAACTTCTTTCAAGAGGTAAATACACGGCTTGGTATTTCTTGTAAAGTGGAAATGATTCCAGATCATGCAACCATACGTGTTGCGCCCATGAATTCTGCTTCATACTACGAGGCATCCTATAAGCAGTTCTGGGGTGCTGTTGGTGGCATTGATCTCAGCCGCTACGGTAGGATAGAGTTCGAGACCCGTTTGGAGAACTCCAACCCTCTCATTGATGCCGTACCCTCCGCATGTCTGCTGCACGAAGGCGTGAGTTTGGCGGAGTTGGAACTCACCACCGTCTCGGAGGAGGCAGTGGCGTCTCTGCGCCGCGATGCTCATTTTGACTTCCGCAACTCAGCGGCCTTTCTGCGGCACTTGAGGGATGCTGCAAGCGGCCGAGCAGGCGTCGTCGTCGTGGACGGATTCACGCTTTGGTTTGACGTGAGTTTCCGAGGCTGTTTGTT
This sequence comes from Trypanosoma lewisi, assembly GCA_036321185.1. NCBI lineage: Eukaryota > Euglenozoa > Kinetoplastea > Trypanosomatida > Trypanosomatidae > Trypanosoma > Trypanosoma lewisi. The sequence continues at coordinate 6,904 of JAWVMQ010000145.1, read as the reverse complement.
GAGCACATCGCCCTGCACCCCACCGACGCACTGGAAGCAGACGACTGTTCTGTTGCCGCCCACAGTGCGGGAGGAACAGCTCGTCGCATTCTCATCATCTGATGTGGCGCTCGATGTGGAGGTGCGTCTTGAGGCGACGGACGCCTCACTGCGGTGCTACAGGATTGAGTTTGAACTGAAGTAAATCCAAGACTTAAATAAAAAAAAAGAAAGAAAGAGTTTAAAAAATAAAAGCAAAAGAATAATACCTCCCTAAGGAAAAGGAATTTGCCAAGTTTGTGTACGATGTACTGTATTGAGTGGTCCTATCCGTATTCTTTGATGGGAACCTGGTGGTGTTAGTGTCTCCCAAGTTTTTTTTTCTTTTTCTTTTTTGTTCTCTTGCTGCTCGGTGTTGTTTTGGGTAGTGACATTCCATTCAGTCCATTAGAAGAAGAGGAGGGATTAGAGGAAAAAGACGGAAAGGAAAGTGAAGATATCAACAGGTGAGCTCTCTGCGGAGTCTGCCGCATACTTTGAGGAAAAACACATCAAATCGCTCTTGGAGGAACTCTTTCACGATGTCTTGCTTCACCTGCCGGATGACCCACTCCAATTCTTGTTGACTGCACTTGAGGGAAGGACAACCCTGCGGCTTTTGATTTTGGGACCGTCTGGCAGTGGGAAGCGCACGCACTCCCGGCGCATTGCACAAAAGTATGGTGCTGTGGTCATTAACGCTGATGACGTCTTTCGGGAGGAGACGCGGAAACATACCAAAGAGGGCGAGAGGATAGCGAGCTGCCTGAAGGAGGGCGTCCCCGTCCCCGATGATATCGCGTCGGAGATTGTTATACGCCGCCTCAAGGGGGAGGACACCACTAGTAACGGCTGGGTGCTGAACGGGTTTCCTAGAACGCGATCCGAGGCACTTCGTCTGCAGGCAGCAGGCGTTTCACCGCTTCTCTTTATTTTGCTGGAAGTTCCATCAGATGTCGCATTTCAGCGGTGCGATGGTCGTCGATATGATCCCGTTACAGAGACTCTCTACCACACAGAGTTTGCCCCTCCCCCAAGTGGAATATCTGTGGAGCGTATGTTTGAAGACGACGGGTCACTTGCGGCCGTAGTGAGTCGCTGGAAATACTTTGAAGCGAGAAAAGATGAACTTATTGAGTGCTATGAGCCCGTTTTTGTTCGCGTAGAAGCTGATCGTCCTGTAGATGATGTGTATCAAGAAATTTGCGAGCAGGTAGATTCTCGATATGTATCGGTATAGACAGTCATAGTCTTTTGTACGGGAGAGAGAGAGCAAGAGAGGGAGTGCATTTTGCTGGTGGCATTATTTATGCGGTCGCTGAGGAATATGTAAGAGATGTACACAAGGGAACAAGGTTAAGAAAAACTAAAAGAGGAGAATGATAATAGAAAAATCGAAGAAAAAAAAAGAAGTGCTACACCATCCCCAATAGTAAGGCGTCTGTTTTGTGTGATAGGTATATATCATGTATCTGTCTGTATTTATTATTATTATTATTATTATTATTATTATTATTATTATTATTATTATTGAATTCTTTGTATTGCTTACGGAACCCCAAAAAATTGGGAAAAGAAAGAAGAAGACTCTAAAGAAGATTAAGGTGGTGGCATGTAATGGAGCACCTCTAGAGAACTCTTGGCCACCGTGCCAGTGAAGGACAAAAGAACACAGCACCAACAAGAAAAGAAACAATGCTCTCACCAACGGCGCTATCGTCTCTTTCACCCTCGTCGGGAGTCTATTCCTCTGCAGATGAGCCCTGCGTGATCCATGTTTCCTCTTATTAATAGCAAGAATCTCCTAGCAAAGCCACGAAACAACTGGCAAGACTTTTCGGGGAGAAAAGAATTTGATGAGGATCATCCTCTCCCCGTTGTTGCCTCCCGTCTGAATGAGAGGACAACCCAACACCACTGGCCACACTGGGATCAGTGTCTTAATCCGCAAATCACACAATCAGTGAAGGATTTGACCTCAACACCGGAATATGTGGGAATGCGCGGTGGCCATAATATGATCAAGATGGGGTGGATGAAAATAGGAGGAAGTTGGAAGTACTCTCGCGGGCACAACGATAGACGCAGCGTGCTTGCCCGAGGTCAATGGCAGAAACGGAAGATGACCCCGCGATTCATGCTTGCACCTCGAGTCTCTCCGGGTGGTTCACGTAATCGCTATGAAGGGAAACTTTTTTTTTTTTTCACGCTTAAAGCTCAGCAAGCTACTCTGGACCATTGATACAGGCCGCTTAAACCCCAATGAGGCCATCACGGTGTATCATCTTCGAGAGGCCAGCGTTGTGGCTGAACATGAGATTATCTGGCCTGGATTTGTTCTCGTCAGCAGTGGCGTGACTCATGTGCCGTGCCCCATTCACATTGAACTTCAAAATGCATCTGCAGAAAGTACTCGACTCATTGAAGAGGCAGGTGGTTCTTTTACCGGTGTGTACATGACACGTGACGGTCTGTACCAAGAATTGCACCCAGAGGAGTATCCCGTCTTCCCAGAGCAAGATCTCCCAGAGCGGAAGGGTCTTGAGGGACTGGCGACAAACCCTGCCAAGCGTGGGTGGCTTGCTTGCTGGTACGAGGATGAAAGCAAATACGCACACCCTGAGGCCGGACGGCGATATTCGCATTACGTGCGGCCACCAACGGAGCGTGACTTCCCTGCCACTGTGGAGGAGTATGAAATGGTGAAGCATCATCAGAAATGGCATTTGAACCAGCCTGGAACCGGAACGCTGCTGCCGTGGCATTCGTTCAACACGACAGATTCATTGAAACTGTCATCCGGACGTCTGTGAATGTGAAATTGCAGCCAAGGAAAAAACAGAAAGAAAAGAGCGGAGATGGAGTAAATATACACACATCCATGTTCTTTTATTTTATTTTTATTTTTAAACAGGTGCCATGATAGCGCTTGATTTTCCCAGCCGAAGACGCGCCTCTCTCTCTCCCTCTGTTTTCTCTGTTCTCTTGGCATTCTGTTTCTTTTTCCTCATTCCTTATCCTATCCCAGACACATATATACGAATAAGGAAGAGCAGTAGAGACTGAATGAGGACACGCTGTCAATACGCAACGAGGAGTCAACTATGTCCTCGGTATCAGATGCCCCTCCTCATCCTCTGCATGCTTATGATATCATGTAGCAGTAACATCGTTAAAGCTGAAGTCGCTGCACAGACTGTTGATCTATTCAAACCAGGAGAAACGAATGCGACTGTCGATGGTGCGAATTATTCCCCTGGCGGTCGACTCCCGTGGTTTAACACTTATTCCCTTTTTGATGTGAATGGAAATATGGCTGCACTTGCATTCGGTGAGTATGGTGGCAGCTCTAATAAGCAGAGTGATGACTTGTGGGCAAAGTCCTCCAACTATGAGAATAAGAAGATATCGGACGTCATTGGAGGTCAGTGGGACACTCAAGTGGTTGCCAAAAAAATGATGATCCGGATTCCGGCACTGTACTCTATGGCCCCAAAGCCGTAGTCAAAGGCAGTAAAATATTTTCTCTTTTGACAAGAATCTCATGGAAAACCTCCATTAACAAAGAAATAAAATTGTTTATTGGTGAAGTGAAAGGAGGCAAATCAATCACTTGGAATGCTCCGAGACCTTTACAGGCTTTCTTGGAAGCAGAAGCGAAGAAAAATTCATGGGATTGGATTGATCTCTCTTCGGGCAGAGGTATTGTAATGGGAGGCAAGACGCTTGTATTCCCACTTGTTGCAAAGAACACAAACAAGGAAAAAGATATGTGCACAGTCATTTTTTCAGAAGACGATGGGAATACGTGGAAATTTCCTTCAAGTCCCGTTATTTCAGAGGATTGTTTTCGTTCTTCCCTCCTTGAATGTGAAAGGAGCCTCCTCATGGTACGTGCCGATCCTCTTCCACAGAAGGTGTATGAATCCAAGGACATGGGTAAGACATGGACAGAAGCTCATGGAAAACTCTCACATCTGCTGCTGGATAAAATGGATGTGCCTGCGCTCAGTAATATTCAAGACCGTGTGACCGCAACCATTGAAGGAAAGAATGTGATACTGTACACGAGTATCGCAGGTAATGTTGACCGTAAAGAACTTCAGCTCTGGTTTGCGGATAGCAGTCGTATTCATTATGCAGGGCCGATTGTCGCAGACGCTGTTGATGAAGATTCACGCAGCACTCTGCTATACGCACAAGATGAGTTGTTTGCCATGCACGGTAAGGGTGAGAAAGCATCCCGCACTGCTGTTCTTGCGCATCTCTCAAAGCAGTTGGACCAAATAAAGAGTGTGTTGAAGACCTGGAAAGATGTGGACAAGAGAATCTCACCCCCATCGCTGATGAATAGCCTTGTTGGTTTCTTGTCCAGCAAGAGTGACGCTGCCAAGTGGGAAGATGAGTACCTCGGAGTGAATGCCACAGTGCAGGGCTCAGCGACGAAGGTTGATAATGACCTTAAACTTACACTGCCTGGAACACAAGTTGTGTGGCCCATTGGAGAGCAAGGGGATAATCAAGCCTACGTTTTTACGAACCGTGGGTTCAGTCTTGTGGCAACGGTGACCATTCACAACAAACCACAGAGCGTCACTCGTTTGATGGGTGTTAAGCTTGCCGGCCGGAAATTAGGTGAAGGATATACTGGTTTGTCGTACGATAAGGACAGGCAATGGAAAGGTGTCACTCTGAACGGAGGGAGTGGACAGCCGAATACTTGGGAGGAGGGGGAAACATACCAAGTGGCACTCATCTTCGAGGACAGCACGGGCTCTGCGTACATTGACGGAAAGCGTTTGGGGCGTTTGGAAGATCCTGTTGTACGTGCTGCTCTGGATGCAAACGGTGCGCAAGGTCTTCACAGTGGACGTTCTCGACAAATGCTACCACAGCCCTCACAAGTACGAGCAGGTCAATCACTTCGGTCGCGTGCGATATTACGGGTATCCATTGGAGAAGAACAGGGAGGCAATCAGGAAAAGGAAGGCAGCGAAGTGACTGTCACAAATGTCATGCTGTACACCCGACCGTTGGACACATCCGAACTGCGGGAGCTCCCTTGTGATGGTAAGGGTGACAACTCTATGTATGAGTACGTGTCTCGTCTGCTGCTGGTACTCATGGGTCTATTGAGTTTTGTGACTCTTTGTTGAGTTGAACACAAAAGGTGTTTTTTTTTAAATTTTCAAGGGAGAGAACATTTGGTCTCTATCCGGAATTATTAGTATATATGCATTTGTCCATTAATGTTGTTTCTTTCCTTCCTTTTTGTATGCCGGTTCTTTTATTATTGATTTTTATTTTACTCTTAGCTATGTACTGCGTTCTTTTTTTCCTTTGTACGCTTCAAAGAATGACTGTACCTCTTCATGGCGTACTTCTCTTGACCACACGATGGTCTCAGCATTATGCACTAAGATTGTGAAGAAATGGATGAGAAGAACACACTGTGCACCACATGAAATGTAAATGATCGGTGTGTGTGTGTGTATGATGATTGCAGCAATGGTTCAAACAAATATATCCCTTTTTAACATTTTCAGTAGAATATTTGTACACACACTCTGTTCTCTTCTGATTTTCACATCCCAGGACGAATTTTTTTTCTTGTTTTTCAGAACATTGTTTTTGTCTTTTATTGGGGCAATAGAGGCTTTTTTTCTTTTGGGATGAATGGATAGGGTATGGTCTTTCCTTTTTTTAATTTTCAATGGACTTTCTGCTGACATCCAAACCGTTTGGGCAGTAGTAGAATCTTGTGCCGTCTTCTTCTTGTTTCCATTTCTTTCCGTCGCTTGGTTTTCTTTATCTTGTGTCTGCACTCTGCCCGCATTATCTGTATGAGTGTGCTCATATGTTTTGCTCTTCATCTTTTTCTTCGTGGATGCCTCTGCAGTGTAGATAGTTTCATAGACAATAGGGCACTGTACATTTTATGTTTTTTTTTTCTACGCGGCTCGTAACTGCATTTACACGCATGTCTGTGATTGCCTCCCTTTGTTTACCTTACTGGGCAATTCAGGAATCTATCCATCTATCCACACGGAGAGAAAAAGAAGGTGAGATACACAGTATGCCGTATTTCTTTCTAGGTCATTTTTCATTTGAATGTGATCATAGTCCCTTGGAACATCGTATCGTCAAGTTGGTTGTCATGACATGAAATGAAGGACTCTTTTTTCCTCACCAATGCAGTGCAGATGTGGGAGTGTTTGTGTCTCTGCGGGTTTGCACTTTTCTGTTAGATGTGCAACGACGATAAACCGGAAGGATACAATGGAGGGATATTTTGCTTTGATGATTCATGATCCTTACGAGACGACATGCTACGTGAAATATATTTGCTTGTGTGTGTGTGTGTGCTTGTGGTAACTCGCATGTGAGGGATGAAGCATAGTGACACAGTGGAAGTGGAATCTGACCTTTACCGGGTTATTATGCTTCCACCTGGTGAATATGGTGACAAATCTTGTTTGCTTGTTACTCTGTTTGTATATTTCCACTCTTTTTCCTTTCAGGCGGAGAAGAAAGGAGGTAAAATGCGTGAATGCAGATCCACCTCAACAATAGTCAAACCGAAAAAGAATCATTTTGCTTGGAGCACGTGCGGGAATTATGTTTCCACTTCCACCCCTGCATTCTCACTTCTTCTCCTTGTCGCACTGTGGGAGCTGCACAGCCCGTGTGTTGGTAGTTGGGTGCTGTTGATAAGAGGGGAATGTGGGCACTGTGCGTGGATGGTGGTGGTGGGGCACGTGGTGGGATGTCCCCTCCAAACAGTAGAAGGTGTGGAAGTTTCTCCTTGTAAGACACCACGGGCGATGAGGCCCAAGCAGGAGAACTGTGTGGGTCGAAAGAGGGATTGTGTTACAGTGTGAGTGTG